>PVJS01022986.1:9346-30133 GCA_004027185.1 Glis glis | reverse complement strand
TTTTTTTTTTTTTTTGCAGTACCGGGGATTGAACCCAGGGCCGTTCTACCTCCGCGCTACACCCCCAGCCCTATTTTTTTATACTTTATTTTGAAACCGGGTCTCACAAAGTTGCGGAGGGCCTCACTAGGTAGAGAGAGAGAGACGGGAGAAAGAGAGAGAGAGAGAGAGAAAGCAAGCGACCCGGATCCTCCAGTCTCTGCCTCCCAAAGTACTGGGATTACAAGCGTGCACCACCACGCCCGGCGGGCTGTTGTTTTAGAAGGGGACCAGGGACACCTCCCTAAGACAGGGGCATTGAGACAGTGCAGCCCTGAAATTATATATATATATATATATATATATATATATATACATATTTCAAGATGGTGTGATGGTGTTTCCCAAAGGGTGGCTGTGGGTGCCAACCCAAGGTGGGTGAGATGACTTGGGGTGGTACCTAAACCGGCGTTAAACACTCTGGAACCCCACAGTTCGAAACCTATTTCCTTGCCACGCCTCTTGCAGTGTCTCTGATACTTGGCTGGAGAAAGTCTCAGCTGGGTGTTGACCTGACCGTAGCAGCCTCTAGAACTTTCTGACTTCCTGTCATCAGACTCAAACGGAGCGCAGGCGTCAGGCTCGCCTCTGGTGGGAAAGTTATACCATCACTTGGTTTTAGTTGGGTTTGTTTTTATGGATTCTCTTCCACTTATGACAAATAATATTGATTTTTTCATTTGCAGGCGTGGAACATCGAATTTCCTCCGGAATGTTATTTGAGGAAAGCGAGTCACTGATTTAAGATGCATTTTGACGAGGTCAGGGTACAGATGGGAGGCAGCTATTTTAAAAATCACGATGGAGGCAGGAGGGTGTTCTTGGTAAATGCAAATCAGAGCATGTCGCTCCTGCTCAGCCTCCTCCCGGGGTGTCTTCCTCTCGGGATCAAATCCAAACTCGTTGCTAAGGAGGGGACACAGTCCAAGCCCCGCGTGATCTGGGCCTTGTGTGGCAATGACCGCCTCCCCTCCCCCACTCTGTCACTCAGCCACACTGACCGTCTCACCGCAGGGCCTTTGCACTCGCTATGGAAACTCCACCTGGACCCTCTTCCTCCGGAAATGTGTGTGGCTCCTCACTCTGCATTTGTCGTCTGGCCTTTCCCCTCCCCCAGCAGCCCTCTCTGACCACCCACCTAATACAGCATCTCTTCTGCCTTGCCAGCCAGGGCGGGCTCTTTCTCCTCCTAACTTAACCCTTAAAGCTAAGTGACACTATATCATGTATCTGTTTGTTTGCTCAGCGCCTGTCTTCCCGCTGGAAGATGAGCTCTGCCGGGCCCCAGACCCCTTTGTCCTGCTCACTGCTGGGCTCCTGTCTTCCTGGGAGATGTGTGACCATGCAGGTGAACAGGGCCCTCTCCCCGTCTCTGAGGACTAAATGGTCATGTGTGCACAGCCCTTTGCCTTGATCCTGGGAGGGTGTAAACCCTCAACCAAGGAGGAGGGGCGGGTGCAGAGTGAGTGGACTGGAAGAAGACAGAAGGAAGGGAAGGAGGAAGGAAAACAGGAAGGGAGGGAAGAGGAAGAAAGAAGGAAAGAAAGGAGGAAGGACAGGAGGAAGGAGGGAGCTTGGTTGGATTCTAGTTTCTAGTGAGCAGAGCATAGCTGAGGGTGGCCTGTCCAGCATCTGTCTTGCCCCCTCTGGACCACCCCTCTCTCCATGGGACCCACCGCTCCCCCGTTATCAGCGTTGGGCCTGGGGGTAACCATAAAGCCCCCTCATCCACAGGGAGGAGCCCATGTCTAGGAGAAAGCTGGTCAGAGCCCTGCAGTCCCCAGCCACGGTGACTGGCTCTGGGGTGGACACGCGGGCCTGGCTCTCCAGCCTCCCAGGCCTCCTTCCCGTCTCTCAGATCTCTCGTGCTCTGTCCTGCCCCAGGGCCTTGGCACCTGCTGGTCTTCTTTGCCTGGAATGCTCTCTCTCCATCTCTTCACAAGGCTGCTCTTTCTCCAGTTCCAGGTCTCGGGCATTCTCTGAATCTTCCTTGGCCACCTGCAGTGGCCACTGTTCACCAGCTGTCTCACTTGGACTTCCGTCACAGCATGTATCCCAGTCAGAAAAATCTCCTGTTTGCTCCATTATTTGCCTATTACTTGTCTCCCACGGCGGCTCCGCAGAGGCAGGACTGTGCGCACCCCGCTGCGTCCCGCTGCCCGACGCAGAGCAGGCGCTTGTCGGGTATCTGTTGAGTAAGTGTCAGAAGTTAAGACAATGGAAGTTCAAAGTAAGAAAACAAGGCCGATGGATCTCACACTGGTGGTTACAAAATTCTGCACAGCGTCAGCACTAGGAACCTGGAGTCCGAGAGAAGGGTGGGTGTGCTCAGAAGAGGGGAGGGCGTTCAAAGAGACTTGTGGGGAACAGCTCTGAAAAATGACAAAATGCACCATGAGCCACCTGGGTTCCTGAGCACATAATTTATCCTCCTGATAGGAAGATCAGTCCCGCATAGTGGGACCCACGAGCCAGGAGGACATGGCAGCCGGTTAGAAGGAGTCAGGCTTCTGGCTCTAGGCAGGGGTTGGGACAAAAGACAGAGGTGAACCGGGCGTGGTGGTACATGCCTGTAATCCCAGTACTTGGGAGGCTGAGATAGGAGGATCACAGGTTTAAGGCCAGCCTCAGTAACTTAATGAGGCCCTCAACAACTTACTGAGACCCTGTTTCAAAATAAAAAATAAAAAGGACTAGAGGTGTAGCTCAGAGGTAGAATGCCCCTGAGTTGAATCCCAGTACCAAAAAAAAAAAAAGGTGCTGCTCCTCCTACACTAAAATCCACCCCACCCCCATGCCTGAGCGGGCACCTTTCCCCTCTGTGAGACCCGGACCCAGGTTCAGATGGTGGGCGGGGTCTGCCCAGCTGTGTTCAAAGCCCCGATAACAAGCATCCCTCACTGGGAATAGAGCTATGACTATATGATCTAGAGGGGCTCTCTGAACAGGTGCAGGGACAGAGAGCCTCTTAGAACATGGGGAGCGAGACCCAGGCCCGCTGCTTTCCAGGGTTTTTGCAGACCCAGCTCTGGCCCTTGTCATGGGGCATGTAAAAGATGTGGGGTCCCGGATGTCAGCGGGGCCCGTGACTGAGGACGGGAGGGGTACAGGCTGAAGGCCAGGAAGGGAACAGGCAGAGGAGGGCACAGGTCGGGGTGAAGGGTAAAGATGCCTGGGGGAGGCAGGAGGAAGGGGGCCGCTGCCCTCCCTGGGCCAGGCAGCACCCATGCCGTTCGCTATGCCACGTGAGCGTGACGTAAGGTGACAGGCTGAGTGTCCTGGCTGGGGCGGCGTGAACTCATGACAACCACCAGGCAGGACTCTCACGGGGCGTCCACAGCGGCACTCTGTGGTTTCTCTGGGCTGGACGTGGCTGCCAGGTTCTGAGAGTCTGGTCCCAAGAGGGTGGGAAGATGAGGCTGAGGTCCTCAGGAAGGGGTGACCTGTCCTGCCCACCGGGGTCCCATCCCCATAGCTGTACCAGGGCCTGCCCTGGTGGGCTCGGGAGGCCTGGGCCAGGGTCCTGGTCTGGTCTGTGCTCTGGGCCAGCGCCGGCTACTGGTCAGCAAGCTGGTGAGAGGACCCTGAGGGTCTCATGGGCAGGGTCCCCTCCTGCCCACCACTGTGAGGAGGAGACAGCGGCCCCTGGGCTCTGGGGACATTGACACCTGGTAGAGTGGACCCGACCCCTGGGGACACTCTCAGCACGCAGGGGATCAAGCTGCAGGCGGGTACATTAGGTAGTGGGTCCTGAAGTCAATTTGGAGGGTGGAGCCGGCACCTAAAGACCAGAATAGACTAGAGTAGGAGATCGCAGGGCGCATCCCACGCGGAGGGTGAGCTCTGTTTGGGGAAACATGTTCTGTTTCTATATAAGCAGATGTGTGTGCACACACGTGGGTGCTGAGTCACAGCGGGAAGCGGGCTCTCTCTACCTGTGGGTTGCATTAAACGTGTTTGGAAATCTCTGTCTCACAGCCTGACTGTCACACCAAGGGGAATCGCCCAGGGGGCTCTGTGTGGGATAGATCTCTATCAGCCACGTGGCAATTTGTTTGAAGTGGGCACGGCCGCCCCTTCCCAGGGACCTTGGGCTGCCTCCCCACTGGCCTCCAGGCTGGGCTCACAGACCACTTCTGGGCTGTTCCCTCCTAGAACCGAGACCCCCTCAGCAGACCAGACGCGTGCAGGTGGCCCCCGGAGCTCAGGCTGTGCAGGCCGAGAGCGCAGAGGAGCCGCCGTCGCCCACTCCCCCTGGGCGCCAGGAGGGCTGGGAGCAGAGGGGACGTGAGGGACACAGCCCTGTCCTGAGCAGCTCCCAGTTCCAGAGTGGACAGTGGTGTCACGTCCCTGGGTTGTCCTGGTTGTCCCCTCCCACCCTGCACAAGTCCCCTGACCCCAGCCTGCAGGCACGTAAGTCTCCCCAGCCCCACTCGGGAAGGATAGCGGCAGTTTCAGGACATTGTCCTCCTGCCCCACGTGTGCAGAGCTGACCCCTCCTGAGGCCTGGACTGAGGCCCCACCACGCCAGTCTCCCTCACAATGGCCGTCTCTCCTTAAAGGTCACTTCCAGAGATGCCAGGTGGCGGGCGCCAGATTTTGGCATCTGACGCTCCCCGGGGCCCAGAGCGATCATCTTTTGTAAGCTCTGATGGAGAACAACTGGCTGCTGTCCTTTAATTAGGAGGGGACATGCTCAGCTATGGCCTCCCGCGGGCTCCACAAACGTCCGTGAAATCGGCCTGTGTCTCTGGAGCTCGGTGCAGACTGCGAGGGGCCACCGGGCGGGAGGGGTCCCCGCCCCCATCTGGCTCCCAACTTGGGAACAGCCTTCCAAAGAAATCCCGGAGCAGCCAAGCTCACGGCAGCCGCTCACTCGATCTGGCAAATTATTTCTTGCAAAGGCTGAGATCTGGCCGGACTCTGCAAGTTCACGGGCATCGTTGCCTGCGGGGCTCGGAGGTGCCCGGGCACCTGTGAGGCTGGCGGCTCCTGCGGGGGTGGGCGGGTGCTTCTGGAACCAGGTCAGCCTCCTCCTCGCTTTATTAAAGGTTATTGGAGGGAAGACCCTCTGCTAGGCCTCCTCGCCTGCGTCACCATGGGAGCTGTGGTGTCGAGCATGACAGGGGCCCATCTCCTCCTGCCACATCAGGATGGGGCCACAGGCCACCCCTATGGCCTCCCCTACCCCAGGTACAGTGTCTGAGACTCGCAGGGACACTGAGGCAGGGCCGTGGGTGTGCGGAACAGGGTTCAAAGATGTCAGAGGGCAGGAGAGCAGGGACGGGGACACCAGGGCTGGCTAGAAATCCCAAAACGGGAGAGGGAGGGGCCAGGGAGCCCGGAGCCAGGGGTGACGGGCAAAGTCCTGGGGGGAGGTCTGCTGTCTTGGGGCAGAAAAGCACAAACCTCCCTGTGTCTGAGCTGGCCACTGCTTTCTGTCCCCCAGACCCCCCTGAGACCTCCTGGGGAGGAACCATGGCTGGGGACCCGGCTGTCTCTGTACTTGTTCACATCAGGTTCTTTGGTCACAGTGACAGAAAAGCAGACTAAAACGCTGGCTCGATTTCTTCCCAGTGCGTCTCACTCTCTGACATTGTCCTGAGTGTGGCTTCGATTTTTTGCTTTTGGGGTGTCAGATCCGTGGACGCAGGGACGGGGACACAGTGGCATCCCCAGTGCGTGGATCTGAGCCCGGCACGAGCTTGTGTTCCACGATCAGCGCGGTGTGAACTGGAGCCGCCGCCACTGAGGATGCTGGGAGAAGTTCCCACGGTGGCCTAGAGCAGCCTGCTCAGGGGCAGAGGGAGCCCCAAGGGTGGGGATGTGCGGCCCAGAGGTGTGCCTGTGACCACTGGGCAACAGGGTCACGTGGGTGCATATCAGGGACACACATGACATGGACGGACCGGACTCGGGTCACAAAGAGCCTGTTAACCTTCTGGCACCATGAAGCCACTGGTGCCCAAGACAGCTTCTGCTGGGCCCACCCATGTCAGCACCCACCATCGGCAAGCACAACTCTGTGCCCCTCAGACGGACTCTGAGAGGGGAGGTGGCAGCGGGGAGGGGACCCCCTTACCCCCCTGCCGTGGGGACTGAGCATGGATGGGACGGGGCTGCTTACCGCAAGCCAGGATGGGCTTTTTGACCTGGTGGTTCACACCACTCCCCCCTCCGGAAGGAACCCGACATCTTAAGTTCTCTCTTAGCCGGGCGTGGTGGCGCACGCTTGTAATCCCAGTACTTTGGGAGGCGGAGACCGGAGGATCCGGGTTCGCGGCCAGCCTCAGCTCTCTCTCTCTCTCTCTCTCTCTCTGTCTCTCTCTCTCTCCCTGTCTCTCTCTCTGTCTCTCTACTTAGTGAGGCCCTCTGCAACTTTGTGAGACCCAGTTTCAAAATAAAGTATAAAAAATAGGGCCGGGGGCGTAGCGCGGAGGTAGAACGCCCCTGCGTTCAATCCCCCGTACCATAAAAAAAAAAATTAAGTTCTCCTCTCTTGGTCTGAGCAGCGCTGGGTGCAGGTGTCGGTGGGAGAGAGCTGGGAAGAGGAGTTTCGCTTGTCACATCTGAACTCAGACCTGGTGGCATCCTTAGGAGATGACAGTCTAGAGCGTTGGGGACAAGTGTGGGCGGGTGCAGCAGGGAGGGGAGCTCCCAGGAGAGGGTGGGGGCAATTTGCATGCACAAAATCTGGGGAGCCTCTTTCCAAAACCCAATAGGCCTTCTTACCCTACCTGTTGCTTGATTGCGGGGTGCCTGGGGATACTCGGGTGTTGACCCTGAATCAGACGCGGTTGCTGGTGACAGTGGGCGAGGCTCGCGCCTGGGCAGAGCTGGTGCAGCAGGACCCTGCCGGGTTGGGGTCTGGGCTTCGGGACCCTAGCCTGGTCTCTGCCCTACTGTCTCCACCGCCCCCATCTCTGTGACAAGAAGGACTGAGGTAGGGTAGAAGAAGTAAAAGAAATGGGTAGAAAGGAGACAAAAAGGAAGGAGAAGGAAATAAAATTTTAATTCAGAATTTAAATTTTAATTCAGGCCTGTCACTCTCTAAGCCAGTCTCTCTCCCAAGCCTGTCACTTCTAATTTTCTGGGAAATCTGTAAATTTTAAAGTTAGCAAAAACTCACTCACCTATGATAATTACCTTGTGCACTGTTAATTAACCACCCCAGTGAATAGTTTATGCAAAAGAGATATGATATCTCAGGGAATCTGTTAGTAGGGGACTATCCAGTGTTATCTATTTTGTGTGTGTGTGTGGTACTGGGGATTGAACCCAGAGGCATTCTACCTCTGAGCTACATCCCTAGCCCTATTTTTTGTTTTGAAACAGGGTCTCACTAAGTTTCTGAGGGCCTGGCTAAGTTGCTGAGGCTGGTCTTGAACCTGGAATCCTCCTATCTCAGCCTTCCAAGTACTGGGATTACAGGCATGCACCCCCATGCCTGTCTCAAGTGTTATCTATTGATCAGACAATGGAGACCATGTCGAGCATTCAGAAGATGACCAGGCCACCATAAACTGTCTGTGTACCTTCCCACACCCACCCTTCACCAAACTTCCTTTAAAAGAAGAGCTGGAGCCGGGCATGGTGGCGCACGCTTGTAATCCCAGTACTTGGGAGGTTGAGACAGGAGGATCCGGGTTCGCGGCCAGCCTCAGCTACTTAGTGAGGCCCTCCGCAACTTAGCAAGACCCTGTTTCCAAATAAAGAATAAAAAATAGGGCTGGGGGGTATAGCTCAGAGGTAGAATGCCCCTGGGTTCAATCCCCAGTACCACAAAATAAATAAATAAATAAATAAATAAATAAATAAATAAATAAATGAATAGCTGGGAACCCCGGGGCGTCTTCCTCTCTTTCTCTCGCGGTAGCCCGCATTCCCTCTTGAATGTGTACTTACTTTCCTAAATCAAACTCTGTCTATGCCTTTGACTGCCACATGCTGAAATTCTTCTCTATCACCTAAGTCAAGAACCCACTGGTCCTGAGTTGAGTTCCCCCCTCTCTCACTGGGAGCTCCTCAGACCTTTCTCAGAATCATCTCTTCCCCCATGACAGGATGGTCCTGCCTGCCCCTTCCCCTGGGGTGACTGGGAGTCATCGACACTGGTGGCCACTGGGTGCATTGGTAGCATGTGCAGTTGTTCTAGGACTACGCATTATCAAAAACTCTGACATCAAGTTTCCAAGACACGACTCATGTCTGTTATAAGAGCCATTCTTGTATAAGCAGCCCTTTGGTACTGGGCCTCGTACACTGTGCTTCTAAGCTTTTTTTTTTTTTTTTTTGGTCTGTGAGCCACAGTAAAAAAAAAATGTATTTTGCATCACAAGTCAATATGTGCTCATATTTATATATCTGAGATAAAATATGAACACTATTTACTTTCACGGATAATATTCCATCCCATCCCATCCCATCCCACTCCATCACGCTTCTCTCCACTCCATCCCGTTCCTTATTATTCCATCCATTCCAATTTGAAATACTGTTCAAGATGGACTAGAGGACTTGGGAGGCTGAGACAGGAGGATCACAGGTTTGAGAACAGCCTCAGCAACATGGTGAGACTATCAGAAACCTAGAGAGACCCTGTTGCAAAACAAAACAAAACAAAACAAAACAAAACAAAACAAAACAAAACAAAACAAAACAAACAAAAAATCAAAAGGGCTGGGGATATAGCTTGGAGGTAGAATGACCTTGGGTTCAATCCTCCACACACACACACACACACACACACACACACACACACACACACGGATGGATGCACTAGATGGATTTAAGGCCCCACACGTGGGCACTGCCTGCGGGTTTAACACAGCCACCCAACAGGGCGCCTCCTGGCTCCTGCTGTAGCGAGTGGTTTTTCTCGGTTGACCCGACTGTGAGCTCCTGAGTCCAGGGCAGCATCTTTTCTTCTTCTTTTGTTGCCCGTATGGGCACGGTGCCTGGCCCAGAGAAAATGCTCCAAGAATGCATGTTGGCTGGATACCACGAAACCTTCTCTCCTTTTCTCACATTTCCTTAGAACTGTCTAATTTTAGGATGCTGAAACGCTCAGCAAACAGCATCCCTTCTCTTTGCAGAAAGGAGAGGGCTCAGTGGGATTCCTTGACAGGCTTGAGAGCTCAGAATTAAACGGCTTGGTACCCCGTGGAGAGCCTCACCCGGGAAATAATGCCACCGGAACCCCCCACACCCCACGCTGAGTTTTATAGGCCATCGGAATGTCAGCTTTGCAGGCAAATGTGTAGAAGCAGGAGTAAGTGAGGGTCTTTCTTTGCTTGTTAAAGGTAGGGAAAAAGGTGAGCTATGGACCTCTATGGGGCATGAGCCTGAGACACCCAGCGTCCTGTGATTCCTCAGAAAGTTCCACACCTTGGAAATTACCCTGCAGAAAATGCCAACAGCATCCATGACCGAGACACTCCATGTGTCAGAGTTACCTTAGGAATAAGAGAGTTCATCGGAGAGTGAGTTTCGTCTCCTCCCGCCCCATTTTCTTTGTTTGTGAATCTCAAAGTCAGTAGGTTAACGCCCAGGGTGGCTGGCTCTGGGACAGCGGGTGGGCACGCTTCAGAGATCTGCCTGGCCCTGTGTGCCAGCCTGCTTAGGCTCCGGGAGGGGCAGGTCAGTTCAGACCCAAGCTCCTGGTGTCCTGGAGGATGGAACCCCTGCAGGCACTGATTACAGTGCAGAGAGGGAGCTGGGCTCCTTTTCGGTAAACTGCTGCCACAGCGCACGCCATTGTAATAATCGCTGCCCAACTACCAGGAGCATGTGCCCTCTCTGCACACACGTGGCCGGCTCTGAGCTTTCTGGATGCTTCCTGGGAATGGGGGAAAGAGCCGCTGTCCTCTGCTGCCGTGACTGGATTTAGAGGGCAGGCGGTTGGCTCCTCTGTGGGGTCCTCAGCGCAGGCAGCACCCTCCACCCCGTGCTCCAGGTAGAAGCCCAGGCACCCCTGTGAGTCCTTGTTTTCCTGAATCCAGCTCATTAGCAAATCGTCTGATGATCAGATTTCCACGACGTGGGACTTTCAAGGCAAAAGTCAGAAAGTCCCAGGCAAGTAGGACGATTGGGTCACACGGTTCTGCCCCAGGTCATTGAGGCCGGTGGGCTGGAGTGCAGGGGAACAGCTGGGGACTGTAGCCAGAGTAGAGAATCGCACTCTCCATGTGACGGGAGACAAGGAGGGGACCGAGCAGGGACCACGGGAGGGATGTGATGTCCGCTGTGGGGAACGAAGTATAGTGAGGGCCAGAGCGAGACCTGGAGCCGGGGGCGCTGCGGTGGGCCTCCAGGGAGGAGAGGCTGGCGGCCCAGGCCACGTGGTTGCCGCGGACACTGTGGTTTGCCACCAGATGTCCCCTTCACGTCATGGCACCATGTGTCACTTCTGCCGTGCGCCACTCTGGAGACTGTGCACACGCATGCCACTTCTGTCAAGAGTGTCACTTTGGCCACGCGTGTCATTCTGGACACATGCGTTAGCACTGTCTCATGTGTGTCTGTTTAGTCATGCATTTCACTCTGGTCATGTGTGTCAGCCCTGTCATATGCTTCTGCCATGCATGTCAGTTCTATCATGTGTGTCGGTTTCTTTCTTTTTCTTTTTTTTTCTCATGAGTGTAGGACATGGGGCTGGGGTCCTGGGACCTGGGGCCTGTTTTAGTCAGTAGCATTTTCGACACAGTGGCCAAAATACCTGACGAGCACAACGTAGAGGAAGAAAGATGCATTTGGCTCAGGTTTAGAGGTTTTAGAGAGAGCAGATAGGAAAAAGCCAAGAACAGATATAGTCCTCAAGGTCACGCCCCCAGTGACCCACCTTCAAACCTTGCTACACTGGAGACCAGGTTTCAACACATGAGCTCTAGCACTCTGCCCCTGGCCCCCAGAAGTTCATGCCCAGCTCACACTGCAGCATCCAGTCCCTCTCTAAGAGTCCCCATCGTCTTAAGAGTTCCAGTCTTGCACAAAAGTCCAAAATCTCCTCTAAGATTCAAGGCAAATGCTTAGCTGCCAGCCCCTATAAAATGAAAAGCAAGTTGTATACTTCCAATATGCAATGGCGCAGAGTAACTATTCCAGAAGGGAGGAATCGGGACATAGAAAGGAGGGGTGGAGCCAGGCCTGGTGGCAGACTCGTGTAATCCCAGTACTTGGGAGGCTGAGCCAGGAGGACCACAGGTTCAAGGCCAGGTTCAGCAACTTAGTGAGGTCCTTAACAACTTTGTGAGACCCTGTTTCAAAATAAAAAAATAAAATAGGGCTGAGGGGATAGCTTGGAGGTAGAATGCCCCTGGGTTCAATCCCCAGTACCAGAAAGAAAGAGAGAGAGAGAGAGAGAGAGAGAGAGAGAGGAAGGAAGGAAGGAAGGAAGGAAGGAAGGAAGGAAGGAAGGAAGACCAAAACCCAGCAGGGCAAACATTAAGTTCTGCAGCTCCAGGTCCAGCATCCAGGGCACACGGTGGTGAGATGTCATCTCCACAGGGGTTGGGCAGCCCCACTCCTATGGCCTTGCTGCGTGTAGCCCACTCAGCCTTTCTCTTGGTCCATCTCTCTTTTCAGCCTGTGGCTTTCCTCGACGGGCGTTCCACATTTCTGGCCTCTCCTAATTCCTGGGGTCTCTACTGCAGCTCCGGTTTCATTCTTATGGCTTCACCCACGGCCCTCTCAGGGGCTACAGCAGAGATTCCGACCCTGTTCCACGTTGCCTGGCCTCCTAAGGCCTCCCTTTGAAATCTCAGCGGGACCCTCCATGACCCCTTACCCCTTACCTCTAGCATTGTGCCTTTCTGCAGAGCCAGCACCACCTGGGTGATGCCAAGACACCAGCTGGAGCGGTGTTGAAGTTTGTACAGCACTTTCATGTGTATTACCAATATCCTCCTATTCTTCAAAGTCCAGAGCCTCAGTGGAGTTTCCAGCCCCGAGCTCTGTCTTGCACTTTGCATCTTGACATTCAGCCCTACAAACTCTGCCTCCCAGCTCGGCCTGTGCTGACCACCTGTTATGCTGAACAGGTCTTGCAATTTCATCTCTCTGCTTCCGTGTTCATGTGAAGCCCTTTCTCCTTTGTAGTTTTCCTCCTCTGCCTGGAGAATTCCTGACCATCTTTACAGGCCCAGGCCCCTGCAGACTTCCTGGATAAATCTCTCCCATTTTATTTTATTTTTTAGTACTAGGGATTGAACCTAGGGGCTTTCTACCTCTGAGGTACACCCCAACCCTATTTTATTATTATTATTATTATTATTATTATTATTATTTTTTGCAGTACTGGGGATTGAACCCAGGGGCATTCTACCTCTGAGCTGCACCCCCAGCTCTATTTTTTATTCTTTATATTGAAACAGGGTCTCACTAAGTTGCGAAGGGCCTCACTAAGTAGCTAAGGCTGGCCACGAACCCAGATCCTCCAGTCTCAGCCTCCCAAGTACTGGAATTACAAGTGTGCACCACCATGCCAGGCTTTATTATTATTATTTTGAAATAGGGTCTCACTAAGTTGCCAAGGACCTCACTAAATTGCCAAGGCTGGCTTCAAACTTGCAATCCACCTGTTTCAGCCTCCCAAGTGCTGGGATTACAGGTGCATGCCACCGTGACCAGCTCAATCACTCCTATTTTTGAACCATACTTAATCTTTCTGCAGGCCACTCCTGTTAGGATGCTATTACTAAAACAAACCCCCAAATAGTGAGTGTTGGCTAAAACATAGAGAAATTGGAACCCTTGAGCACTGCTGGTGAGAACAGAAAATAGCGCGGCTGCTATGGAAATGGAGGGACAGTGGCAGGAGATGGAGACATGGGGATACGCCACAGCTGTTGAGGAAGACAGAAAGAGAAGGGGCTCCTGCTATCTGATTCCTGCTGCCCCAGTGGGGTTTGGGATCCTCAATCATTGCTCTCCTTTTTTGATTCATTCTTATCCGTGTTTAGGAGAGTTTTCCTACAAACACCTTGCTTCCTCTCTTAACGTTCTACCTCTATTTTTTTTTTTTTTTTGCGGTACCAGGGATTGAACCCAGGGGTGTTCTACCTCCGCGCTATACCCCCGGCCCTATTTTTTATACTTTTATTTTGAAACCGGGTCTCATGAAGTTGCGGAGGGCCTCACTAAGGAGAGAGAGAGAGAGAGATATCTGAGGCTGACCGCGAACCCCGATCCTCCGGTCTCCGCCTCCCAAAGTACTGGGATTACAAGCGTGCACCACCACGCCCGGCTTCCGTTCTACCTCTATTGAAGCCTTTCCTCTGTAGTCAGTTACTGCCTCTGAGACTCTTTGTTTAATAGAGGCTAAGAGTAGACGCATCAAAGTTTACTAGCCAAGCCCAGAATCAGAGAGAAGACTTAGGGAGAGCCTCAGCTTTAGATCAAATAGAGCTGTTCATCCAGGCTACACAAAAATGCGTGTTCTTTCTCTGGGTTAAAGAACGAAGCCACCAGACTCAAAGTTTAATATTTAAAAACAGGTAAATAAAACTTAATCTCTCTATAGAAACCAGGGATCCTCAGGGAAATGAGGATTTAATGGCTTCAGTCTTCAGCAGTGATTTCAACATCGCCTCTTGTTTGCACAGCACATAACACTTTGCAAAAAAAAATTTCCTTCTTTTCAAAGTATTTACACATCTTTACAACTCTTTTCTTGACCAAACAACAATAACAAAATGTCCACAAATACCCAGTCTTGTTGAATTTCTAATGAACTAATTCTTCCCCTGCCTCTGACTTAATCCTCTTATTTCCTGTGGCGGTTGAACCCTATACATAGTTTCCTTTCTGTCTCCTTCACTCACAAATGTATCATGGGGACAGATATTGCCCTTCCTGCCCCATGTCTATTACTCCATCTCTTGAAAGCCCCATCCTGATTTTCCTTTTTTTTTTTTTTGCAGTACCAGGGATTGAACCCAGGGGTATTCTACCCCCGGGCTACACCCCCAGCCCTATTTTTTATTCTTTATTTTGAAACAGGGTCTCACTAAGCTGTGGAGGGCCTCACTAAGTAGCTGAGGCTGGCCGCGAACCCGGATCCTCCAGTCTCAGCCTCCCAAGTACTGGGATTATAAGTGTGCGCCACCACGCCCGGCTTCTGATGTTCCTTTTACTAACCTCTTCCATTCTCCCTTCCCTCTATGTGCAAGAATCAACCCTGATACCCTCCAATCCCAGATACCCTCCAGGCTCATGATCCAGGCCTGGCCAATCAGTATATTCTACTCCCCCTTTTCCTTGGCCAAAGTAATTCCCCGATGGTCCCATGATCCAGACCAGCCCAATAAAATCTAGTGGGAAAGAGGACCAGGACCTGTCACTGTCAGGACATAAAGCGGGGCCACCAAGCAGAGAAGGACTTGGCTGTTTGTGCAGAGAACAGAGAAAACACTATCAAGAAATGGGCACAGTGGCGCACGCCTGTAATCCTAGTACTTGGGAGGCTGAGATAGGAGGATCGCAGGTTTGCGGCCAGCCTCAGCAACTTAGCGAGGCCCTCCGCAACTTAGTGGGATCTTGTTTCAAAAATAAAAAATAAAATAGGGCTGGGGGTGTAGCTCAGAGGCAGAATGCCCCTGGGTACCACACACAAAAAAAAAAAAAAAAAAAAAGAAAAAAGGAAAAAGACATGATTTAAATTGCGGGATTCAGCCATGCTTGAAGCAGATTTACCCTAAACTACTAATTATGTAAGTCATGTGTCTACACATGTCTTTTTCTTATACCTGTTTGAGTTGGATTTCAGTTACCTACTTTTCCTAAGGGGCTTCTTGCCCCAAAGGGGAGCTGCACCTTTAGGATGGAGAAGGAGTCTCTCAGAAATAAAATTTCTTCTAAAGAAACTCCCTTGCATTGTCTATGGTCGGGGCAAAGTCTGCATTTTGGAGTCATCTGTCAGGAAGAAAAACACCAAATGGATTGTGGCCATCTGGTCAGACAGGACCTTCAAACAGGAAGCTCTAGAGGCAGCCGGGAAAGGACAAGATCGCAGAGGGGCTGCCCACTTAGAGAAGCTTCCTGGAGGCGGTGAGGAGTGAGCCGGGACTTGGAGGATTCACAGGGGCAGGATGGAGGGCAGGCGTGGCAGGCAGGGAGACCCGTGGGCACGGTGTGGTTAGTTCAGGGGACCACTAGACACCTGGCCGAAGAGACATCTATTTTCAGCAGCAAGGAGTGCTGGGGGAGACCAGACTCACAGGCAGTGTGCTTTGTGCCAAATGAGTGCGGAATCTATCTTTTGAGTCAGGCTTTCCCAAACTTCAGCCGTCTGTTTACCACCACCATCACTTCCCCCTGCCTGCAAGCTGTTTATATATTAAATAACTCCTCAGAGTTCTTTGAATGGATCCCGCCTTCTTTGCTTAACCTAGACCTGCATCAAGAAATCAATATGGCCGGGCGTGGTGGTGCACGCTTGTAATCCCAGTACTTTGGGAGGCGGAGACCGGAGGATCTGGGTTCGCGGCCAGCCTCGGCTCTCTCTCTCTTTGTCTCTCCTCTCTCCCTCCCTCTCTCTTTCTCTCTCTCTCTCTCACTATCTCTCTCTCTCTTTCTACCTAGTGAGGCCCACCGCAACTTCGTGAGACCTGGTTTCAAAATAAAGTATAAAAAAATAGGGCTGGGGGTGTAGCACGGAGGTAGAACGCCCCTGGGTTCAATCCCCGGTACCGCAAAAAAAAACACAAAAAAACAAAGAAATCAATATGCCCTAATTTCAGTTCCTGTTTTCCGATTACATTTCCCCCCGAAATCCATGAAACGCGGCTTTTACAGAGATGCTTGTCCGGGTGATACTGGGAATCATCTAGAATGTTCTTCAGAGCCTGGGTTGGGCCTTGTCTCTGGGAGCCTTTAGATTGAGGAAGGAACGTGCTAGAAGATGCTGCTGTTTGGGTGAGGAACAGGCTTCCATGCAGGCGTGAGAATGCAAAGGAAGAGAACCCAACAGGGTAGGGAAGAAGATATAGTGGGATTGTAACTGACTGGCTAGGGAGCGGCGTGCCAAGAAAACCTGGGCTCCCAAGTTCACCGTCATTTACAACAGCAGCAAACAGAAAATAAATACAACACCTCCCAGGTCTTTCCTCCCTCAGGGGAGCTCCATTTCTACCATCTTAAGTGAGGGAAACGTTAAGGGTCTTGCAGTGAGCTGACTGGTGGCCCCCAAAGACCTGTCCACCTCTGGTCCCCAGAGCCTGCGAATAAGGCCTCACCTGGCAGAGAATGACCGTCACCTTCTGTGGCAAAAGGTACACAGAGAGTTGGGCATGGTGGCGCACGCCTGTCATCCCAGTACTTGGGAGGCTGAGAAAGGAGGATCGCAGGTTCACGATCAGTCTCAGCAACTTAGCAAGGCCCTCCGCAACTTCGCGAAACCCTGTTTTCAAATAAAAAAGAAAATAGGGCTGGGGGTGTAGCTCAGAGGTGGAATGCTCCTGGGTTCAGTCCCCAGCACCCCACACACAAATGTCCACAGAGGATCCTGAGAAGAGAGCATCCTAGAGTGCTCAGGTGGCCCTAGGTGCGATCGCAGGTGTCCTTACAAGACAGGCACGAGGGAGCCAGACCGCGGGTCAGCAGAGGAGGCGGCCAGGCAGCCATTTGGAAAGGAAAATATTGTGAAGAGGCTGTCCCGCTCAGAGAAGAGGAGGCAGAGACTGGAGTGACAGGGCCACAGGCTAAGCGACGCTGACAGCCACCAGAAACCGGAAGAAGCAAGGGATAGATTTTCCCCTAGTCTCCGGGGACTGAAGGGAACTGTGCCAGGAACTGAAATTTAGGGCAAACCATATTGATTTCTTGATGTCAAACCTCAGTTAAAATTAAACAGTGAAGTGCTCGCTTATTAAAAGAATTCTAAGGAGCTAATTTAAATGAGAGACAGACGGGTACAATCTGCACCCATCTCCTGAGCTGCATTATCACCATATCCCCTGATTAGAATACACGTCTCTGGGCTGAGTCGTTGGTGGGAAGTACAGCTGAGTTAGCCGATAACAGGGGCGATCAGCCCTGGTCAAACCCTTCTGGGGCTTATAAACTGGCCACCCAAATCCCTGCAGATTACTGGGCGTGGCGGCCATGCTTGTAATCCCTGTACTTGGGAGGCTGAGACAGGGAGATCGCAGGTTTGTGGCTAGCCTCAGCAACTTGATGAGGCCCTCCGCAACTTAGGGAGACCCTGTTTCAAAATAAAAAATAAAATAAGGCTGGGGGGTGTAGCTCAGAGGTAGAAGCCCCTGGGTTCAATCCCCAGTACCATGAAAAAAAAAATCCCTGCAAATTTGTCTTTCGGGAGTGATGCGGGCTCACCTGTCAATTGTGTTGGCTCAGTTAACTCAGACTTCTCTGTCCTAGACTCCCCTCCCTGTGTCCTGCAGGCTCTAGAAGAGAAGAGTGCTTATTTCTCAGGTCTGCAGAAACCCACAGAAGAAAACTCATTTTGCGATCTGCAGGGAGATGAAAAGCCTGTTTTCTCAGGGCATTTCGAATGCATTCCGTGCTCATCTAGAAGCATCTGGGGTACCTACATTATTGAGCGAGCTGCACAGAAGGAACGATGCATGCAGAATATGCAAGCAATTCGTTTTGGTTTTAAAAAACTGTAACCCAGCCAGAGAAAGCTTCGCAAAACATCTGAAGACCCAATAAAACCTCTGCTGCTGGTAAAGTCCAGAAATTAAAAAAAATGATTAAACAAAAACAAACCTGAGATTTAACCTTAATAGAATCAGACATTTTAATTTTTTAAAAGGTGTCAAGGATAAAAAAAAAGATGCCATCAGAGGGTGCGTGAGGGCTTAGGAAACTGTTATTAAAATGAGAATTCCGGGCGCTGAGCTGTTTGCGGCTCTGGCCCTGGAGTGTGAAATTAGTGAGGGAAGGCAGATTCCACAGCGCTGCGGGGAGCGTGCTGGCGTGGCGCGGTGGCGGGCCTGGCCCGGGCCTCTCCGCCAAGTCCTGCCCACTTGCAAGCTGCGGCGTTACTCACGCAGAGCGCGGATAAGCCTGAGTGTCTGGTGTGGTCTGCGTTTATAGGGAGCACAGACTCTCTCCTTCTGAAGCACGCAGGTGTAGTGCTGCATGCGTGGCGGGAGCACACGGAGAAGCATTGACCAGACCCGCCTTCTCGCCAAAGTCATATTTTCTCTTAAAAAGAACCCAGATGGATTAATTTGGAAATTATACGAGAAAATCTATGAGAAACAGAACTAGAGTTAAGATGTTAAGCCGTAAAATCTTGGCACGGGACTCCCCTGGTCTGCGTCTCAGGACTAAAGCAATTGATGGCATTGTTTGTGTCCCCGTGCATCGCCGTGCCCACTGTAGGTCTGAGGAAGTTTAATAGATTTTAAAAATGTGGGAGGTGGGCCGGGCGTGGTGGTGCACGCTTGTAATCCCAGTACTTTGGGAGGTGGAGACCGGAGGATCCGGGTTCGCGGCCAGCCTCAGCTCTCTCTCTCTCTCTCTCTCTCTCTCTCTCACCTTAGTGAGGCCCTCTGCAACTTCGTGAGACCCGGTTTCAAAATAAAGTATAAAAAATAGGGCCGGGGGTGTAGCGCAGAGGTAGAACGCCCCTGCGTTCAATCCCCGGTACCGCCAAAAAAAATGTGGGAGTTGATGAAGTGCGAGGTGAGCTGTACTTTTTTTCCTTTCTGTCTCTCCAGGCGTCCCCTCCCCCACTCGTGTTGTACATACACAAACAACTAGCAAATAGAAAGTGTGGCCAGGCGTGGTGGCACACGCCTGTAATCCCAGTACACGGGAGGCTGAGACAGGAGGATCGCAGGTTCAAAGTCAGCCTCAGCTATTTACGGAGGTCCTCAGCAACTCAGTGAGACCCTGTTTCTTTCAACATAAAATAAAATAGGGTTGAGGGTGTAGCTTGGAGGTAGAATGGCCCTGGATTCCATCCCTGGCATGAGAAAGAAAGAAAGAAAGAAAGAAAGAAAGAAAGAAAGAAAGAAAGAAGGAAGGAAGGAAGGAAGGAAGGAAGGAAGGAAGGAAGGAAGGAAGGAAGGAGAGAAAAAGAAGAAGAAAGAAAGAAAGAAAGAAAGAAAGAAAGAAAGAAAGAAAAAGGAAGGAAGAAAGGAAGGAAGGAAGGAAGGAAGGAAGGAAGGAAGGAAGAAAGAAAGAAAGAAAGAAAGAAAGAAAGAAAGAAAGAAAGAAGAAAGAAAGAAAGAAGGGTAGACTCGTGAAAGGTGAAACTATAGAGCCGGTGAAAAGCTCAGTGCTTGAGGGGCTCGGGGAGCAGAGGGGATCTTTAGGGTGATGAGGTACTCTGTAAGAATCATAATGGTGAGTGCCTGTCACAATCCATTTGTCAACACCCATAGAATGGTCAACACAAAGAGTGACCCCTCATGTAAACTGTGGGCCTTAAGCAATAGTAATGGACCAATGTCGGCTCAGCCCTCTCCTGGTCCCCGTTCTGCCTGGAGAGCCTCGTCCCCCTCACAGACAGCTGCAGCAAACGCGCTACTGATGCAGAATGCTACGAAGAGGAGAAACTGGGGGTGGGGGGCAAACGGGTGCATGGGAACTCTGCCCTTCCTTTTTGCTTATTTTGTCTCTGAATCCAAAACCACTTTAAAAAGTAAAGTCTGAGCCGGGCACAGGGTGCACACCGGTGTTTGGG
Organism: Glis glis; assembly: GCA_004027185.1. Taxonomy (NCBI): domain Eukaryota; kingdom Metazoa; phylum Chordata; class Mammalia; order Rodentia; family Gliridae; genus Glis; species Glis glis. The sequence continues at coordinate 10,437 of PVJS01022986.1, read as the reverse complement.
AGGCTGAGACAGGAGGATCACAGGTTTGAGGCCAGCCTTAGCAACTCAGTGAGACTCTCAGCAACCTAGCGAGACCCTGTTTTTAAGCAAAAAATAAAAAGGACTGGGGGTGTAGCTCAGAGGTAGAAAGCCCCTGGGTTCAATCCCCAGTACCCCCACCCCCACACACTTGTTGAATGAGTGAACTGGGGGTCCTGGGAGTCAGAATTGGGTCATCTGTTCTGAAATGGGAATTGCCTTCCTCCTGAATCCGTTTCGGAGGGCTGAATATCTGGTCTCAGGATTATTTTCCAGGGGGGCATGAATGACTCCGGGGAGACCTGGAGAGCCTCGTCTCTCTCACAGTCACACGGGGGTGAGAGAGAGAGAGAGAGAGAGAGAGAGAGAGTTCCTGTTTTGATTTGTGGAGAGAAACACAAAGGGGGGGGGGTTAAAAGAAATGTTCTGAGCCGGGCGTGGTGGCACACGCCTGTACCTGGAAGGCTGAGACAGGAGGATCGTAGGTTGGAGGCCAGCCTCAGCAAGTAGTGAGACTCTCATCAACCTAGCGAGACCCTGTTTCCAAATAGAAAAAATAAAGCCGGGTGTTGTGGCACATCCTTGTAATCCTAGTACTTGGGAGGCTGAGACAGGAGGATCGCAGGTTCAAGGACAACCTCAGCAATTTAGTGAGGCCCTCAGCAACCTAATGAGACCCTGTTTCCAAATAAGAAATAAAATTGGTCTGGGGATGGAGCTTGGAGGTAGAATGCCTCGGGGTTCAACTTCCAGTACCAAAAAATAAAATAAAATAGGGCTGGGGGTATAGCTCAGAGGTAGAATGACCCTAGGTTCAATCCTTAGTACCACAATAAATAAATAAATAAATAAATAAATAAATAAATAAGAAATGTTCTAGACTTTTGGTGTTTCTTTTTTTCTTTCTTTTCTTTTTTTTTTTTTTTTGCGGTACTGGGGATTGAACCCAGGGGCATTCTACCTCCGAGCTACACCCCCAGCCCTATTTTTTTATTCTTCATTTTTGAAACAGGGTCTCACTAAGTTGCAGAGGGCCTCACTAAGTAGCTGAGGCTGGCCGCGAACCTGCGATC
>PVJS01022985.1:0-30027 GCA_004027185.1 Glis glis | reverse complement strand
AGGCTGGCCGCGAACCCAGATCCTCCGGTCTCTGCCTCCCAAAGTACTGGGATTACAAGCGTGCGCCACCATGCCCGGCCTTGTACTAGTTTTAAATTATGTCCTTGAAGCTTTAGTTTAAGGCAACTTAAGAGGCAACTGCTCAATTTTCTTTTCCTCCCCCTTTCCCCTTTCTTGCTAAAATAGTTCACATTACATTCAAAGCAGCATTGTGTTTAGGTAAAAACTTATTTTTTTTCTGTTCTCTTTGCACATAAAGGTAGACCCTGTACTTTTTTCTAACCAATGGGGTGGAATTGGGTATCTGTTGACATTTTCCAGGAAAGCTTTTGATTTACTGGTGAAAGAGGACATTTCTGGACATCACTCTCCTGCTCTTCTTTCTGCCTTGAATGGAACCTAAGCTTGGGAGTTGAGACCACCATCTTACAAACATAGGAAAGCCCCAAAGTATTGCAGACACAATTTACCTGCAGCAAGGAGATGTTGAAGCAAGAGCTGTAGCCTCCTACATCTAGTCTTCCTGATTTATGACAAAAATAAACCCTTATTTTAAAAAAATCACTACAAAATAGGTATTCTTTTATTGCAACTGAGCATATTAAACTGACATGTAGGCTTATCTGTTTCCCCTACTATTCAAAATCAGCACTTAGGTCTCTATTCACTAGGTTAAAGGATCACACATGATAACCACCAAAATGGTCTCTGAATTCTACTGGATTTAAACCCATTACAATTATATAAACATCCAAATTATAGTTGTTTTTCTTAAGTTGAGGTTTATTGTATATATCACATACTTGTGGAACATTCATTTAATACTTGCAAGCTATAATTAACCTCTAAGTCTAGGAAACTAAAGGTTAGAAAGGACAAACAATGTTTTAAAAGACACAGGTAACAAATGGCTAAGTCAAGACTTAGATTTTCTAATCCAAACTAGACTTTATAATACATTACACCAGGGGCAAAGAGAAATGACAGAATGTAGTTCATACTCTAATACTAAAAGCAAAAAAAAAAAAATTGCCTACACCAAACCTGTAAGTAACATAAGTTGCATGTAAGATAGACTGAAATAAGAGTATTAGATCTAGGTTGTGTGTGTATGTGTGTGTGTGTGTGTGTGTGTGTGTGTGTGTGTGTGTGGTGTGTAAGAGGTGAGGGACAGGTGTCTTAAATTAGAGCTCTGGGATATCACACTATGAGTCTCATTGTTTTATACTCTAACTTTTCAACAGTGTGACCTCTTCTATGTGTGAACTCCCTGCTCACTGGAGCACTACTGAATACACTATTGACTCTCCATCTCATTTATAACTTGAACTGAAAAATGCGCTCCATATTTTCATATACTCTGTATGTCATATCTCACTTTCTTTTCCTCATGGCTATTATTTGTTACTGGAGAAGGTAACTACTTTATTGAATTTTGGGAAACAGTTTGGTGAGCCAGTTTGTATAAATGGGATAAATAAATCAAGTGGAAGACATGTTAGAATTTTCTAGCATTTGTGTTCAAAATCATCAACAAACATTAGAGAATATTTATTGTGAACAATAGTCAAGTACTGTAAACTAGGTGCTTCTGTTATAACCTATAAGTTGTTTAAATCATGATTACTGATTTAAAATACCTGTACTTTACCCCAGAGACAAGGATGGTTTAAATGTCAGTATGATGTGTTAACCCAATGGACACTTTCAAAAACAAATCATTAAAGGTCATGTTACTATGGCCATTTCTTTATTTTTTGCCCACTCATCTTCACTCAAAGGCAGGCTTGGTGGCTCTCAGCTACATATAACTTGGGAGAAACTCTCTCATCCTAAACTAACCCTTCTTCTCAAGTGCCATCATGCTAGAAATGTCACCATTAGCTCTTTGGGTCACTAAATGTCACCTTCTTTCTCTGGATAAGGACTGTGTCTTCTTATAACTATTTTTTCTTGGTATAACCTTCCCCACAGTGTCTTGCACAGTGTAGGTCCTAAGCAAAAAGAGAAAGTCAAAGCAAGAAGAATGGAATACAAAAAGGTAGAAATCAAAGATCTACTGCGGACTTCAACTATTTTACAGTTTTGCCTAAGGTTAACTCAGGCTCAGAAAAAAACACAAAGGCAGTTCACCGAGCCTTTCCAGCCTGTATTTTGCCTGAAGCAGGGTACGATATAGTTCTTCTCTGTGTAAGTCAGTGACCTTTGTGTGTCTGGCATTGACCTGCAGGCATGGCAAGGCTGTCAAGGATGGAGCTTTTTCTTGATGAGTCATATTCCTTAAATTAAAAAAAAGGAGACTGCCTGAAGGCAGGGTGATGAAAATGAAGATACCACAGCTATAACACACGGGAAATATCTCAGTGGCAGGCACAGTTCTATCAATCCATTTAGTGTCATTTCCAGTCCATGTGTCCCTTTTCCTACAATAAGGGAGAAAACATTGGGCTGGAGGAGAAGGAGCACTCCTTAGCATTAGCCAAATCCCAGTGAAAAGCTTAACCACTTACAGGGCTTACAAAGAGTACCATATGTACTACAGAGACGCACATTATGCCCTTCTGCTGGTGATAGCTCCCCAAATCTCCCTGCCACTTCAGATAGGTAGGAAAACCTACTTCCATTCCTGTGTGTAGCATCTATCTAATTATATAAAAGCTGAAGTGGGGTCCTCTGTTGCTTCCCAGAACTGGTTGCATGCCAATGAAATAAGTCTAAAATAGAAAATGCTTAATCATCTCTGTATCAATAAGTAGTGTGTGGATCTAATTTGGAACACAATTTGGCTATGAATCTTTTTGGGGGGGGGCAGGGAATTGAACCCAGGGGTGTTCTAACTCCGAGCTACACTCCCAGCCCTTTTTATTTTTATACTTTTTTTATTTTGAAACTGAGTCTTCCTAGGTTGCTGAGAGTCTCACCAAGTTGCCGAGGCTAGTCTTGATCCTGCAATTCTCCTGTCTCAGCCTCCCAAGTACTGGGATTAAAGGTGTGTGCCACCATGCCCAGATGGCTATGAATCTTTAATATGACTTCTCCAACAGAATAGAATGCAAGTTACTGCATTAATGATATTTAATTGATATACAAAATAGCTTGACCATTTCATTATGCATATGTGAAACATCAGCTTGTAAATTATTCATTAAAAACACACACAAAAGTTAACCCTAGACTGGATTCTTTACCACTTAGCCCCTAGGCCATTATTCCTGCCTTCCTTGCCTCCTTCCTTCTAATTAGCCCTACCCTTTAAGTGTAAGAATTTATTTTAAAATTAATTTTGATGACTTACAGCTGCATAAAGTTGTGCAAGTAATAATATAGCCTCATGGAATTATTCCGAGCAGCCGATGGCACCATGTATGTGAGATGTTTTGTAAAATGAAAGCATTATGCAAATGTGAGTGGTTATTATTGTTGCTAACTTTTACAATTGTGTGCAGTGGTCACAAGGTAACAGGCATTGCGCTAAGTGCTTTGCATATATTATCTTGTTGAATATAATCTGTACAACAATCCTCTGAGGTGAGTACTATTATTATCCTAGTTATCCAGAAGAAGAAAATGAAACTTAGGGAGGTTAAGTAATTTGGCCAGTGTTACACAGCTACTACATGATGAAGAGTGAAAACCTGATGCCAAATCAATCTAATACAATAAAGAACCAAATATAGATGACATTTTTCACTAGTTGTTATTCTGGATTAGCATTCTCACTATTCCCTTCTCAATGCATGGTAAATGGAATTTTATTTAAATAATCTCTTTTTATTATAAGGAAGCTCGAGGAGAAGAATTTTGTACTCATTTAGCAATGGAGAGAGGATCTATCTCCTGGTCTCTATGCAAAACCTGAGAATACCAGCATAAACCCCTTAGGTGTAAGAGAGGGTGGACAGTTGGGCCCCAGCCTGTTGAAGAGCTATGTAGAGTTAGAAATGATGATATACTATCATCTCTAACCACAGGAAATACCCCCCTCCAAATGTCCCATGATTCCTCATTCGGTAGCTCTAGAAGTTTTAGCTAAAAGACCAAGCAACAGCCAGCCGGGCGTGGTGGCGCACGCTTGTAATCCCAATACTTGAGAAGCGGAGACCGGAGGATCCGGTTTCGCAGCCAGCCTCAGCTACTTAGTGAGGCCCTCGGCAACTTCATGAGACTGGTTTCAAAATAAAGTATAAAAAAATAGTGCTGAGGGTGTAGCTCAGAGGTAGAACGCCCCTGGGTTCAATCCCCGGTACCGCAAAAAAAAAGAAAAGACCTAGCAACAGTTTAACAGTTTTGATCTCCCGAAGCCTTACCAGTACGACTATTTTCTTCAAACAGTAATTCACTTTTCATCTTGTTTTATAAAATCACCTCCCCTTTTCCAATGTAGCCACTTGTCATAAACATAAAATATGCATGAAATCACAAATGGTGAGTTCCTCACCTTGGACTACCATATCCAACTCCCGTTAGCCCTGCCTACACCTCTAACATTGTCTCCTACTGTCTCCCTCACTTCTGCTTGCCCTCAGTACCTGGCCTTCCTTATGTGCTTCAAATACGCCCACCTCTTTCTAGCTTTAGGATCTTTCTGTCTGTGATCACATGGCCTTGATGGCAGCTCACTTATTATCCAGGTCTCAATTCAGATCCTTTCTCTGAGAGGCCTTCTCTGAATACCCAATCTAACCACTGCACTTCCCCACCCCAGGTCACATGTGACTTTCTTACACATCACCTTAGTTTTGTTGCTTTTCTTCATAAAATGTATCACTACCTGAGGCTACCCTATTTATTGTCTAACCACCAGCACATCATTTCTCTTTTCCTGTGAAATATAAACTTCTTGGGAGCAGTTTTTCATTGACCACTATATCCTCTACAGTTAATTCCCAAATAAAACAATGCTTCATAATTTTAGTGCTCAATAAATATTTATAAAGTGAAGTAACAAGCTGGTTTAACTTCTGTACTAAAAGAGCAATAAGTTCCATGAATTATTATAATATGAAATCAGCCATTTGTAGTATTACATTAGGTAGGGAAAATTCAGAGGGAACTTGGAGTCAATTCTGTCTCTCAGTTATCTCTGCCTGCAAAAGAACCTGAGGTCCAGCTTCCATATGCACTGGGAAGCAATGTGCTGCATGAAGGGGGACTAGCTTTTGAGCACCGTTGGCTAACATCACACAATCACTCCTTAATACATCTCAATGTAAAAATTCTAGACAACAAAATAAGATGTAAAAATTCACAGCATAACCTGCAGAGGAAGATTTTTTAAGGACTCTGGCATTAAATCCCTGCTCAAATAAATATGCTCAATAATATTAGAAGTAAAAACCTTGAAGTTACTCCAAGATCACAGCATTCTTGTTATATCTGTCGCTGTTAGTTGAGGAAGAAAGACTAGACCTTAGGGTCAGATTCAAGATTCAGTCTTAAATCTGAAGGAGGAAAGGTGTTGGTCAGGATGTTAGTTTCAAAGAACACTCAAAGGGTTTGAGAAAAAGAAGTATATGACTCTGCTGAATCAGACTACAGTGAAAGTGAAAGAAGAATGTGAAGTCTAAGAGAGCAGAGAGGAAAATCAACACTGTTCTCAAGTTAGGACCAAAATGAAGAAGAAATTATTTGAGTCACAATGCTTGAGGCACCCCAGTGAGAGGTACAGAAAAGATGAAGTTTAAGACTAAATGTACTAATTGATGTTGGTGTTGATTTCCCTCTTTACACTGTGTTCCATTTGTCTCTTCAACTCTAGAGGGAAAGATATAATCTTTGTGGATTATTTTTAAAAGGATCCTGCTAGAAAGGAATGTGTTCAATGTTTCAGTGACTCAAGTTCCTCTCAGTCCTATGATCATGCAATTTTGGAAACATCTAATCTCTGCAAAACCAAAAATGATATATTTCATAATCTTATCATCTTTCTAAAAATAATTACATTAAAACCATTAATGGGTTTTTTGAAATATGAATGTGCATGTGCATGCATGCACACACACACTATCACACACACCATCACACCCTGAAAGTTATATGTGCAGATAGATTCTAGTAGATGAACTGAGATGGATGCATGATGTAATACTTCCAATTGCTTCCTTTTAAATATTACTTTACCTTACGACTTCAAAAGAATTTTTCAAAGCAAAACTTTGCTGTCAAATAGCATAAAATGTTTCCTTTCTGAGAAGAAGGCTTTGCTGGACCTGTGAACAGTGCATATAATATATCTGAGCATCATTTGTGTGTTTTGAAAGATGAGACCTATAATACTTGTCCCTTACCTCTGAGCAACCATGAGAGAATAAATGAAATGAAGTCCCTAAAGTTCTCTTTAGCTGCTGGCAGCATCACAAATGTGAGGCAATATGTAATTTGGCCAGTTAGGATTGTTAATCCTCATCAGCTGTACAAGATGTAAAATGAGTTCCCATTACTTTGGGGGCCTCTTGGAGGCCCAGGGAGCCATCTGGTTGCTCACCTCGAGTGAAACATTGGATGTGGAACTGAAAGAGAAAAGGGACCCTGGAGGAAGGAAGGACCTGGGAATATGCCCAAGCTGATGAAGCTTCTGTGTCCTGTGCTCTTCTGCAAGCCTCCTCTGGACAAAGGTAACAATGCAAGGGAGGGAAATGATGAATCCCACATTTCCTATGGGATCAGCATGCTGGAAAAAAAGAACAGTTGAGAGACAGGATCTACCAAGGGTAGCTGATCTAACATGAGAAGGAAAGATTTTAAAGTGGTTCATTTAAATAGACAATGAAATAAAACAAAGCAACAAACTAAACTGCCCTGCTTACCTTGCCATAGGCCAAGAATTTATGGGATCATTCCTTGGAAATTTAGCCTTTTTAAAAATTTATTTATTTTCCTGTGGTGTTCTTTTCAATACTAACAATTTGCAAAAATCCATTTCTTTTTAAATTCTAATTTAGAAATAATTTCAAACTTACAACAAGATTATTAAATAGTAGAGACTTTTGTATGCATTTCCTAGTTCACCAATTTAATACTTCTCCACATTTGTTCTATTTCTCATTAAATTACATAATTTAATGTTGCTATATACTATTAGATATGTCATATATTCTTATACATATACATACATGTTTCAGGTGCAGGAAATTTAACACTGATACAATGCTTGTCAAATCTAACCACCTATATTCTGATATTCTAAGATGACCCAGTTATGCATTTTATAACATTTTTCTCCTTCCAATATAAGATCCAGTAGTTCAATCACTCGCTGCATTTAGTTGGCATATATGATGTTTCTTCTTAATTCCATTCAGGTAATAAATGCTACAATGGTTTGGATTTATAATGTCCCCAGAGACCTCCCAGAGAGTGTGCAACCTTGTTGGAGGCAGGGCTTGGTTGTTGAGGAGGGGTCTCTGGGGGTGTGCCCTTTGGGATTACATATGATCCTTTCTCCCCCTGCTCACTCGCTTGCTCTCTCTCTCTTGCTCCCAGGCTCCGTGGTGAGAGCAGAGCCTTTCTCTCTTCCTATCTCAGCTTTCTGCCACCATGCCTTGAGCTCCTCAGACCTGGCCCGACATGGATTGAAACTCAGAAATCTCCAAAAACTGAACAAATAAATCTTTCTTCCTCTGCGTTGCATGGTCAGTTGTTTTGAATTATAACAGTGAGAATGCTGAGAATGCTGTCTGAAGCACCTGCCCAGTTGGGATATAAGTGGTGTGTCCTTCTTAGAGTGTCCTATACGAAGGCACCTTGTCCAGCTGCCACTCATTGGTAATATTAATTTTGATTGCCGGATCAAAATGTCATTCAGTTTCTCTACTGTATAGTAACTATTTCCCCCCTGTAACTGATAAGCAATCCGTGAGAACACAGTTTGGGATTATGCAAATATGTTATTTCTCACCAAATTTTTTTAGATTTAGTATCCACTTAAAGTTTTTACCTGAAAATATATGTTCTGTGATGATTGCAAAATAGTGTGTTTCCAAATCCACTGTTCTTCTCATATTTATCAGTTGGTATTCTACTGTTGGAAGACTTCCCTTCTTCCTCATTTATTTGCTTGTTTACCTATTGCTTATGAGTATGCACTCATGGACTCCTATTTTATTCACTGTGTAATAATCCACTGCACTTCTTAGCTTTTGATACTGAAATTGACCTAGAGGCATACAATGGGATGTCCTATTTAATCTAGGTCTTGTGTCTGAATACTAACCTGCCTCCTTTCTTTATTCTCCCCTTTTCTTTTGTTTCACTAGATTTCCTTTTACTTTCTCTTTTAGTATTTCCTAAACAAAATGTTCCAAGTTCACCTTATATCTTCCTTGTCCCAGTACTGGAATCAATCATATCTTCAGTTGCAAAGAACTTTTTTAGTGGGGAATAACATTTAAAGACCAACATGTGGGCTTTAAGTATGGTATGCTCACCATTTTGAGATGCCATTGCTTCTTGCCCTTTCAGTGGACACAGGAAATATATGTTTCTCTTGATATCTTTAATTCCAATGTAATTCCATAGGACTCTTCTGTGCTTTTCCTCATCCATATTCCCTTTTACTGCAGTGAAAGCCCTGATTCTCAATACTATCACCACATTTACCTATTTGCTTAGTCCTGAAAAGCACACAAAATATTTTCAGAACTGTTATACCCATACTACTACAAAAATTAAACAAACAAATAAAACAAGCAACTTAAAAAGAGTTTAAGATTTATCGAGTTTTTCCTTGGGGGGTTGAAGGGTTAGAACCAAAGTGCAGTGTTCAGCATATAGTTGTAGGTACTTCGTATGGACTAAATGTTTGCATCCCCCAAAATTCATATGCCGAAGCCCTAATCTCCTACCCACTAATGTTATGGCATTAGAAGATGGGGCCTTTGAGAAGTAATTAGGTTTCAATGGGGGCTTGAGGATAGGGTCCTCATGATAAGATTAATACTCCCTTGTAAGAAGAGAAGAGAATTTGCTTTTTTTTCCCTCTTTCCCTGCCATGTGAAGACATAACATAGCAAGAAGCCTCTAGTAAGATGCTCATGACAATACCAAATTGTCTGGTAGCATGAATTTAGACTTCTAAGACTGTATTATTTAAGCCATCTGGTCTATGGAACACTGTTACAGCAGCGAGAGCTAAGACAACACTTACAGGACATCACCCATTTACTGGTTATGGTTCCCAAGACGACTCAACTCAATTTATTATTAAATAAATTTATGTTTTTGCTGATCATATAGTCCAGGCCCAAACAAAGGGAAAATTATCTTTCAATGTAATAACATATTTGAAAAAATAAGTACCCTACAAAATCCAAGATAAATAGTAGCATTTGATATAACATAGAAAATTTAAAGGCAAATCTTAACATGTGTCTTTCCGGGAGGCAATTCCCTGCAAGCATGTCTATTGCAAGGCATTACCTTTGCTCTTCTGAGATCATGGGTCTTTAATTATTCCTGTCCTAAAAGCAAGGGTCCATTCTCTGTCTAGTTATAACCTGCCTGTGTTAAACACAGCCCAAGACCACACTCTGTTCTGCATAATTACCTCACAGTGAAAAGTTAGTAGATGAAAACAGAACGATCTGCTTTCTCTCCAAGCAATTCAAAACCTGAAAATTAGATGTCAACATTCACTCAGATCCAGTTCTGTTTGCTGCAGTGAAGTAATTACTAAATAAAAAATTAATCTAATATATTTTTATTCACTGTCTCATATCTTTTCTCTACTAGTCCATCACCCAAGCATAAAAATGAAGCACAAAGTGAGAACATATACTAGCTTGTGGGTAGTTAGCTATATAAGAAAAGTACCCCTTGCTAACAAAGGCCCTCCTGTTTCAGCCCCTGCCTCAATGCAAGCCTTGCTGAGACCCCAGGTGGGCTCCATGAGTTGGGGCACGTGTCAGCATGACAGAAAACAGGCTGAGCAAGGGACATAGCAAAATGTGGGAGAAGGAGTATTGAGTTTTAGAGAAAGACTCCTCAAAACCATTTTTCTTTAACGAACCTATAATTATAGCAAGATTCATGCAAATTCATGCCAATTACTAACCCTTTCCAGGTTAACGACATTTTCTAGGAATGAGGAATAAAGAAGAAAAATGACCAATCAGCAGAAAACCAGTGCTTTCCTGAGGCTCACTCATTCATTTTCCTTTTTATTTATATTCTGAAATATTTATTGAATATTTACCATGTTCTGGGCGCTATTTTCTGATCAACAGATACATAGTGGTTAACCAGGTAGACAGGCTACTACCTTCACACTATGGAACTATGGAGTATATAAGCACTCCACAAGTAAACTGGCCTGCTGGGAGGAGACCTCCACTCCCCAACATAAAAATAAAATACTGGAATTTTAAGGTAGAAGACTTTGGTTCAACTTGCAGCCCCGGGAACGGATGAGGAATTCATCTTTTGGATGTCTCCGAGGATCTCAATCCCATTAGTCTCCTTACGTGAAATGTCCTATGTGTGCACACAGTACAAAGGCATGAGAAATAAATCTCTACCCTCACATTTATTTCAAAAACAAGGAATTCCTCCTAGGATACCCAGAAGAAACAATACAGGTGGAAAAGGCAATAACAGTCATAGTTCTGAAAGCAGAGACCTGAAGGCAGAGACCAAGTCTGGCTTATTCAACATTTATGTCCAGTGTCACGTAAAGTGGCTGCAATACATTAGGAACTCAGTGATCACTTGGGGAATGAATGCATGAATGGGTAAAGGAGATTCAGTGTGTTTTAAAGGAAGGACATGACACAGACAATAGGGAGGGGAAAAAAATCTGTCTCACCTAACATAAAGCTATTATGTGTTCCTTCCCATAGTAGTTGAAGAAGCAGCTACTTCCCATGAGCCACATTATATTAAGGAGGATTTATAGGCACCAATAAATTCAAGGCATCTTATCACAGACCTTAGGAGGAAGATAGGACAGTCGCTTACAGAAGTATCTTTATGTAGATAGACAAGGCTGATTAATAGGGTTGTTATTTTCCCAGAGCACTTATCCAAGAGTGATGCTATGCTTCCCAAGACTCATCAAACCCACCATTCACGGCCCACCTCTATTGATTTAAATGGGAACAAATGGTTGAGCCAGAAGAGACCTGGGATGTGTCTTTAATGATTTTGACCTTGGACAAGTCATTTCCTAATTCCGGGCTTCATTTTCTTTATTCTCAGAATGAGAACATTGGTGCCAAAGATATTTATGGTTCATTTAAGAACATCAGTTCTATGATTTTTAAAACCTGAATAGAAATTATAGGTGCAAGTAGAATGTTCATCCAAATTTAAAGATGATTGTTTTGGAAGATATTTTTTGAATATAGGTATTCAAAGTGAAGATTACTTTGTGGGTGTTAAAAAAAATACCAAACAGTATCTTTTAATACCAAGAGAAAATCTGGAAAGAGTTGAGCACGTTTCATTGAATTGGGAGGTACCTGGCAAAAGGCCTCTAGGCATGACTAAGGGGCTTCACACTGAAATCCTGAGGATGAAGAAGAATGCTCATATAAGAGCAGATACAACAGAAATACAGAACTGACAGGTAAAGAAGAAAAAAGGGTGGGGGAGGTTTTTCACTTTGATTCTCTACAAATAAAAATTGATGAATGATACTTGGGATTTGAGATACTATGAATCAATCCACAAAGTATGGACAATAGAATGTGATTCTTGATTTTTAATGTAAGGATTTAAATGTGATTTTACTCTTCGGGGAATAAGACCTGTGGCAGTAATACATAAAAGCAAGAGAAACTTTCTAATCTGATCTGAGACTAGAAATGTGGTAGAAAGTGTATAAGCAAAACCAAGATGATGTGATAATTCTATAGGGACATATCTCTGTTAAAATGTATATTACAGTGTTTTGGAGTAACTGATCAAATATTAGTTTTCACTACTAAATTGCAAGTTTTTATGTGTGCATGTGGTACTGGGGATTGAATCTAGGAATGTTCTACCTCTGAGCTACACCCCCAGCCCTATTTTTTTTTATTTTGAAACAGGGTCTCACTAAGTTGTTGAGGGCCTTACTAAATTGCTGAGGCTGGCCTCGAACCTGCAATAGCCCTGTCTCAGCCTCCCAAGTACTGGAATTACAGGCATGTGCCACCACACCTGGCTAGATGCAAGTTTTTAAAACATTTCTCAAGACTTCCTACAGTTCCTAGAGCATAAAAACTCAGTGTTTGTGGAATTACTGCTAAGTTAGTAGCAGCTACTTATCAACTACTTAAACAAACACGCAACACTGACACATACTGTATGATTCCATTTACATAAGATATCTAAAGCAATCAAATTCACAGAAGCAGAAAGTAGAATGGTGCTTGCCAGAGGCTGGAGGGAAAGGGAAAGGGGAACTGCTGCTCAATAGGCATGGAGTTTCACTTTTATAAAATGGAAAAGTTCTGGAGATCTATTGTATGGCAATATGAACATACTTAACACTACTGAACTGTACACTTTAAAATGGTTGATATAGCAAATTCTATGTTATATATTTTTACCACAATTAAAATTTTAAAATAATTATTTAACAAAAAAGACAGCAGAGTGATGGAGGTAGTCTAGGGGAGGGTAGGATGGGAGGGAGAATTAATGAAGGAAACATTTCCATTGACATTATGTACTTATGTGAAATCACCAATGCCAATCTTAATATCACGTATGGGAAAGGAGAGGGAGTGGGAGGGAGCTGGGGGGGAGCTCACTAAGTGCTGTGTGCATGTATGTCACTATCCCTCTGAACTACATTATGATGTGAGACTACAATGCACCAATATAAGTACATATAAAAGAAATAAACTGAAAACAAACAAACAAAAAACCCAGGACATAATCTGTAATAAAGTGACTTGACCAACGATATGTAAGTCTGTTAAGGATCCAAATAGGCTACTGGTTTAGAAGCCAAGCAGGAAGCAGATCCTTGTATTTTCTTACTATTACCACCTAAGAGGAAATGTTTAAACAGTGATTAGCATTTGGCTGGCTACACTGCCAATGCCTCCTGGAAAGAACTCCAGTGTCTCCCTTTTCAAGGACTCCTGCCATCTGACCCCTGCTAAGGAGGCATGGACAATCTCCGTGAATAATGCTCCTCTCATCCTCCACTCCAGTGCCTCCATAGCCATGAAGGGCAAAGTGTCCCTTTATAATTCCCTTGTGACAACGGACTCCCACGTGTGAAACAAGCTGAAACTCAATTAAAGAGGATGTGGCGCCTGCAATCTTTCATTAAGTCCTTCGGCAGCAAACACAGCTGTAGACATTTCTACTTTTCTGCTCCCTGAGAAGCATCCCCTGAGTTTTAATTCCAAATGAGGAAAGATTTAGGGGCTTCTCCAGGATCCTGTCCTAAAAAATAACTTCTCGGATTGAAATTTAGAGCATGTCAATAAGCAACTTCACACTCCTCCGGTAAGATGAAGAGGACTCTATTGGATTGCATTTCCTATGGCTACCATACGGGGGGGGGGGGGCAGGAAGGAGGTGGTAAGTTTGATGGTAATGATTTTCAGCAGCTTTGACAAGCCAAGAAACTTTGTCTGTTCATCACATGCTTCCCTCGCTGCTGATTTGAAATGCAAGCCCCTTACTTCAAGCCTGACTGACTTCTCTCTTGATTCAGAGTAATTGGCATCCTCAGAGGCTTCCCAAAAGGAAACATTTGCTGGTCCTATCATCTCAGTGCTAACATGAGACAGTGGTGTGGCTCATGTTCCGTATCTTTGGTATCACATTGGGGACTGAGAGTGTTGGACTGCTGAAACCCACCAAGCCCCCAGTGAGGGAAAAGTTATATTACTAGCTTCTCCTCTTATACCTAGATCATCACCATTTCAATTACACTGTGTAATAGAAACCAAGATCTAGTGTGAAATTCTGGAGTTCAAAGCAATCTTGAAATATTTCCAGTATCTCCAAACCATGCTATGTGCACGCATGTGTTGCTATATGAAAGCAGTACACGCACATTGCAATCACATTGATTACTATTTGTCATGATTACAGATGGCCTGGAGAAGTCTAGGATTTTAATGAGCCAGTATGGATTTCGTGTTCTACTTCTGGTCTGAGAGACAGTAGGCACTCCTTTCAGAGAAGAGTGATACCAACAAACTGAAATTTTAAAGTCCGTTTCTTTCCCTTTTGAATGGGACTCTTAGTAAATGGACAAGCTCAAGGATCCAGATCTTGAGGGTAGAAAGGAAAGAGTAATATGTAGAAAATCTGATTTATTACAGTTAGCACAGATAATTTAGAGCTTTTTCATCAACAGCTTTCAATATCCAGCTGGATTAGCTCTTCTCTTACATTGCCTGTATAAAATATTAGAAGAAATATTACATATAATAATCCTGTGGTTTCCAGAACATACTTTCTTTGAGCTTAGCAGAATGCTTTTCTTTTTTTTTTTACCTGTATGTTCACATATTTCAACAATAATATTCAGATGGATGTCATTATGCAAGTCTGATGATGAAAATTTTGTAGGTGTGAAAAATCATTGCTTTGTGTTTAGCTAATAACAATAAAAACCAAGACCTTATAAATTGCCAGAATATTGTGATCCTACTCTTTCACCACCACTTCCTTGTTTTTTGAAATAGTTTAGGAGAATTGACTAGTATGCCCTCATCTTCGACACCAGTGTTATAAGCCTAAATCTTGAAAATGTTTCACAGTCCAGGAGAGAATCTGTGATTGAAAACTAAGGTTGTAGTGATACGACCACACAGACACGGGTTCCTGATGAGATGGTGCAAGTTGCCATTTTTCTGGAGCCTGGAGGAGTTTTAAGTTTGACCATATGACAACAATCCTCAAATCATTTGCATGACCATGGTCCCACTGAGCCCCAACTTGGGAAAGGAGAGCTTTGTATTGGGGAAGTAATTATCACAAAAAATCAATTCATCAAGAGGCTGTTCTTTTCCTGTAGGGAAATAAAGAATTTGGAAGCCTCTGAATGAACATAGGAGCAGCTGAGGCTTGAAAACAGAAAACCTAGCTGGGCATGGTGGTGCACGCCTGTAATCCCAGCACTTGAGAGGCTGAGACAGGAGGATCCCAGGTTCAAGGCCAGCCTCAACAAGTTCATGAGACCGTGTTTCACATTAAAAAGAAGCCGGGTGTGGTGATGCAGGCTTGTAATCCCAGTACTTGTAATTCCAGTACTTGGGAGGCTGAGACAGGAGAATCCAGATTCGTGGCCAGCCTTAGTTACTTAGTGAGGCCCTCTGAAACTTAGTGAGCCCCTGTTTCAAAGTAAAGAATAAAAAATAGGGCTGGGGGTATAGCTCAGAGGTAGAATGCCCCTGGGTCCAATCTCCAGTACTGCAAAAAAATTAAAATTAAAATTAAAAAATAAATAAATAAATAAAAAGGGCTGGGAATGTGGCTCAGAGGTAGAATGGCTCTGGGTTCAATCCCAGTATCAAAAAACAAACAAACAAACAAACAAACAAAAAAAGAAAACCTGTATCAGTCAGATTTGTCCTATAGCTTTTGGCTAAAGGTTATATACCTTTTAAATTTATTTCCTTCTGGCCTTCCTAATCATCATGTGTTCTGATTTTTACCTCTCCTGCTAAATTAATCTCTCTCTCTTCCTCTTTTTCTCTTATTCTTTCACTAAAATGAATTTTTCTTGCCTTTTCTTTTCTTCTCCTGCCATTTCCCAAGCACTATTTTATTAAGATGAAAATGTATGGAAATACCCTATTTGTTATAGAATCTATGGAAATAGCAGATGCAAAAGAATAGCCCTGAAGACACAAGTGTTCTTGTCAATTAGTTTCAGAGACTACCAGAAAAAAAGATTAAAAGAAACAGATTATGTTTATTTCCTCCTTCATCTGTGATTCAAAATAGGAGAAAAGTGGTTCCACTTAAGAGCAGAAGAATTTTACCTCTCAACTTGAGATAGGATAGAAAAAATAAAAGAAATAGGTTGAAACAAGACATAAAGGAAGGACAAGGAAAATGTAATTTTAATATGAAAGCCTGGTGCTAAAATTCCTCACTCTCCAAGCCAGCCCTGTCACTATCAAGTTTCTAGGAAATTTACATATCCTTACTAGAGATATTTATTGATCAGACAACAGAGACCACAAAAAAGAACAAGAAAGGTGACCAGACCACCATACAGGAAACTCATTCATTTGTGATAATCACCTTAGGCACTGTCAACTATCTTATCAATGACTATGGGGACTCCATGGGACCAGAAGATGTCCAATCACCCTAAACCTTCTTGCGATCTCCTCCTGACTGATGTTATCCTCACATAGCTTCCCATGTCCACCCCTCACCAGGCTTCCTTTAAGAGATGTGAACTACAAACGGTATCTCTCCCTCTAGAGATGGCCCTCAGTCTCCCTTAAATATGTTATTTCTTGCTTTCCTAAATAAATATGTCTCTCACTGTCTAGTGCTGAAATTCCCTCCTGTCCTTGAAACAGAAAACCTAGCTGGGCATGGTGACCCAGCCAGGGACCCCCCTTGGTCCTGAGTTGAGCTCCTCTCTTTCCCCTACTGGGAAAGCCTCTGAACCTTTCATGGAATCATCTCTTCTCCCATGACAAACTGATCAGCTAGCTTTGGGAATGGAATTTATAAAAGCTTAGCAGAAGAATTTGGGAAAGGAGTAATGATGGACATCTCATTCTCTTTAACCATGAAAGGAGAGAGGATGTGTGTATATCTTTGTGTGTGTGTGTGTGTGTGTGTGTGTGTGTGTGTGTAGGTGCACTTGTGTCTTATGTCTGAGTGCTTATGTCTGAGACACAGTGAGAGAGATGGGAAGAACAACCCTCAGTTAACATTGCCTTCCTGCCATCAGTATTTTTGTGGTTTCAGAGTCTAAAGTGACTTCAGAATTCTGAAGGAGGCATAGTTCTCCTTGGTTATTCCCATAATTCTGCAGATACTTTCTTCTCCTTATTGTCCACAGAGTACTCACCTCAATTTCTGACTAGGTTCCATCTTTTCTGACAACCGTGTAAGCTCTGGAGTTATGAACCTTTACGTTAAAATTTGCCTTTCCACTGTTTCAGGCATGCTATCCCCATTTTCTAAGACAAGCTTGTCCAATAAGCAAAGCTAGATTATAAAACACAAGACATTGCAAGGGCATGAGATAGCGCTAGATGGAACTGCTTATATAGACAATATAGTTTTCACCACCTGCCCAGATGATCACCAGAATTTCAGACAAGAGACAAAAGAATCTGTTCTGAACAATAACATTCCAAATGGTAAGTTATGTTGAATGTAGTGAATGTACAAATAGGCCAAGGATGTGTCGTGGCTTGCTAAGAAGTGCAATATTAGTAATTTGTATATTTTGCAGGTTATCACTGAGATTTGATGATTTGCCCAAGTAAAGTGCTTAAAAATATACAAGTTTAATGGGTTCATAGTCCATTGCACTTTCTGACATTGCCTGTTGACACATCCTAGTATATTTTAATGCTTTTTCACACTTGACATGGCACTACTGTACAGTAATTAAGTTCCTATAAATATGTTCAGTAATGATTGCTATTTAAACTGATTAGCCATTGATTTTTTCATATCAATCCAATGACAACTCAGCTTCTCCAATTAAACAAACCAACACTATTCTGACAGTCTTAACTTCCATCATTTAATTTTAAGTAGAAGAATAAGAACATGCTAGCATACCAGCTTAGCACTGATCACTAAATTCACTCTTAATAACTGTTGACTTTGGCACAACATATGTACTTACATTTTCTTACAAAGATGAAAAACTCAGGATTTGTGTGAAAAGTACCTAATTTACAAAATGTCCCTAGGAACCAAAAAATACATTGTAAAATAAATCTGAAGAGCAGCTCACACAGATTTACTTCACTTCAGAATATTTACCTTGGCTAAGCAGATCAGATGAATTTATGCTCTTTTACATGGATATCACTTGCAATAAAAAATAAAGGCAATTAATCTGCCTGAAGGCTTCCCCTCGCCATTTTCTTTCACTCTTCTAAATACTCCTGAACACGTTACTATCTCTCAAGTCTCTGTACAGCCCCTGGACAATATTCTGGCATTTGGAGACCCACATATTTGTTTTTCTTCTTAGGATTTTCTCACCTTCTTTCTCATCTACATCCCCTCAACTTGAGCTCTCTTTGAGAGGATCTGTTCTACTTACTCACCTTCAAAAACAAACCAAAAACTTCCCAGCACCTCTGCACAACTCTCTATAGTTACTATTGTTTGTTTTTGCTTTATCTTTCTATAAAATAAATATTTTGATCTTTTTTTTTTTGCGATACCGGGGATTGAACGCAGGGGCATTCTACCTCCGCGCTACATCCCCGGCCCTATTTTTTATACTTTATTTTGAAACCGGGTCTCACGAAGTTGCAAAGGGCCTCACTAAGTAGAGAGAGAGAGAGAGAGAGAGAAAGAGAGAAACAGGGAGAGAGAAAGAGAGCTGAGGCTGGCTGCGAACCAGGATCCTCCGGTCTCTGCCTCCCAGAGTACTGGGATTACAAGCGTGCACCACCATGCCCGGCCTAATATTTTGATCTTTGCCAATGGCTGTTTCTTTTTCTTTCCATCTATCATCCTTCACTCACATTAGAGTATAAATAATCCAGACATGATTTCCCTTCTGCCCTAAGCTACTGCAACTGGTCCTATGCATTTTGTACCATATGACTCAAGAGGACCCTAATCCCAATGATCACAATATCAACAGTGACCCCAGGAGATCTGTCTGCTTCCACCAACTTTGTCACCCACAATCAGCAAATGGCTGAGCAAACACTGGACACACATCCAACCCTAGGAAATAAAAAAAAATTTGCACCACTTTAAAAAGCAAAAAATGAAGAAAACTGAATGAAGAGAATGTTGACGCTGCATATGTATCTGCCAAAATCAGAGAATTTTTAATCTTCAGTCTTCAGATGTTCTATTGTTTTGTTTCAAATGGTACAATGGTGAGCCTGGCTGATGAGCCAAAACAGAGAATTTCACGGTTAGATTTTTCCCCTGGATACAGGGGAAAGTCCAGGAACTGGGAGCTGGGCCTCAATGATTTCCTATTGCAATTGTTACTGCCATCACCCAACGCTTTCTTAGCATTACTGACAACCTCATGCAAACCTCTTTTGTTTGTTATTGTTGTTCCTGTGAAACAGGATAATTTAATTCTTCTTTTCAAATGTTGTTGATAAGAAACTCAGGAAATTGTTTTGAAACCCTTTTGTAACTTGCTTCTCTGACATTATACAACACTGCCTCCCTGCCGTCCCCCAGTTCCTGGATCACTGTTTCTTCTTTTGTCTATCCTTTCCTGCTTAATTTCTTCTTTTTGTTTCTCCAATGATCATCCTTTAAGGTTCATATCTCCACCCTATGTTTATTTCTTTATATTCTGGCTCAGATAATTCATCCAATTATTTTCCAATCATGTATATGTGGAAGATGGACAAGAATATCTGTTTATTCACATATCCCTGGCCCTTTCTCAAGCTTTGCTCTCACATTTCCAATGCTACACAACATGACTAATAGAATATGCTACCATATATTCAAATTTAATGCACCCAAACAAACCTTTACCACAGAGTGATTTCTTTTTTTCCTGTTCTGTGTCTGTTTATGTATTACTACTCTCCTCACTAAAGATTGAAATTTTGAAACTGTCCTTTTTATTTCATTCTACTTATTTCCTCTGACCCCCAAATCCATCAGTAATCAAAACATGCTGGTAATTCATTTTAAATTACTCCTCAAATTTGCCTCTTCTTTTTTTTTCACATTCATACCATTACTACAGTGTATGTCTTTATTAACTTTACATTTGGATTTGGATCAAGGGGTAGGAACTTTTTGGTGAGCACCTGTTAGACTCCAGACACCAGTAGCTGCTTATCTACACATTAACTGTTTCTCTAGATTCTCTCGTCCAAGCTATCCACAACACAGCTTTCAGATGAGTATGTGCAAAAGCTACTTTAGCCACCTCTTCTTTCCCCCAGAAAAATCCCTCCAGTGTCTCACTTAAGGACCCCCAACTCTATTTCTCTCTCTCTCTCTTTTAACTTTCACTCTACTCCACTGAAGCTATGTCTTTGCTTTCAGCTTTATAAACTGAGGCCCACTGAAGAAAATGGCCACAGATTTTTCCCATCTTGCTATGAATGCCACTTTGTAATGTGAATCGGTAGTTCCTCCAATCATAATGTGGCATCTATTTTTCTGCTTTGTCTTCTGATTAGCTTTCTAATGGGATAATAGCAAAGATGACACTGCAGAGACTTGCAAAGTAGTTTTGCCATAGAATTTGCACATTCTCATTGCACTTGGACCTTGAGAACACCATGTTCATGAGCTCAAGCTAGCATGATGGAGACATGTTCCAATCGACAGCAGAAAACCCCCAGGCAGGTGAATGAGGTTCCCTTCAATTTCCAGCCACCAATTAAGTACCAGCTGCCTACACATGCATGAGAGACCTCTGCAGAAGCCAGCAGAGGCAGCCCAGAGCAGAATACCACCAGCCAGCCACAAAGTCATGAGCCTAATTAATTAACTGATTTAAATCACAAATTTTGGTGTGTTTTTAATATGGCAAAATTTAATAGACACCTATAGTTCAGTTGTCTTACTTTATATGTCATTCTTAAATAATCTAGTTCCACCATGGTCTTTCTCTCTTTTTTTTTTTTTTTTTTGAGATCTTGTGGCATTCCAAGAATACCAGTAGTTACCGGAAATCCTGTTATTTGCTCACAAAACGCCACCAGTGCCACTTTCATGGGAACAAATGATCTATACACTTAGGCACTCAATTCTATACTGTCTTATTAATGTCTTCTAAGTCTATTTTCTCTAATTATATAATAAATCTGATTTGTCCCCTTGGAATTTTACTATCTCTTCAGAATTTATTGGCAAATATTTATATTAAATGAAATGTCCTTTAACAATTAAAAAAGTAAATGATTTTAGTGCAAAAACAGGTTGATAGTTTCTGTTACTGAAAAGACACATTTTTCAACCATGTGGTCTGTTTGAGCTGAGTTCTTTTCTCTGCCTTCCTCCTGAGCTCATCTAACAAATCTGACTTACGAACATCCAGAGAGATATGCAAGAGCAAAACACAGGAAAGAGTAAGAATCCAACTTGTCCTGGCTATGCTCTCCTAATCCTTCATAATGAGTAGCAGGATGAAAGTGGTTTATCTTATTTATCTTTCAGCTTTATGTCAAATGTACATTGTGATATGCATAGGATACGCAATGAAGCTGAGATTTTTCTTCTGCAGGACCATTAAGTAAGAAATTTCTAGCTTTTATTTTCTAGAGTGCCTACAGCATTTTTACTTCAGTACTGCATTAAAGTAATTTTTGCATTTAATATGGAATAAAGGCAAAGCTGTCTCACAATGCCCTAACCACAGGTATGTGGGCGAACAGTTGTCTATAGATTATAGCTTGGAAACAGATTCAAAGGAAATCTAAGAAAGGCAAAACAACTCAATTTGGAATGTGAATCAGCCTTGGAATTGGTGTGCTTCAGCGAGGAGGGTGTGTTTTCTTCCCTGCTTTAGAGATGGAGCCCCAATACTAATTCTGCTTCCAAGATATAAGGGGTGTTACTTTCCAATCTGGAGAGATTTCAAGGCTCTCCAAGCACAGAATTAAAAAGGAAAAAGATAGCACAGTATCTGCATTTTCCATTTTCCATAAACCTGCTGTTAAAAGTAAATATTTACATATAAATATTATTTCCAGCCAGACTTGGTGATGCATGTCTATAATCCCAGTACTTGGGAGGCTGAGGCAGGAAGATTATAACTTCAAGGCCAACCTCACTAAATTAGCAAGACCCTGTCTCAAAATAAAAACTAAAAAAGGCTAAAGATGTATCTCAGTGGTAATTCAACATCCAGTAACATATAATAGAGTAATGATAATAATAATAATAATGATTAAACAAGTAATAATAATTAAATAAATAAGTAATTAAACAAATTTAACAAATTAACTTCCAGGTATTTTATCTCCTGTCCACATATCAACTTTCATTCCTTAAAGTCCTAGTCCATGAAATAAGGAACTTTGCAGAATCAGAATAAAAATATGACACTTGTAGTCTTTTTGTGTTTTTTCATGATAACTGTATGTTTGGCTTATTTTTCCTTTTATGTTTCAGAGGCTGCATCCATATATTCCTCAGAGAAAAGAGGGTGATCATGCAGCTTTCCTTGTTCTTCAATTTCTGACTGAATTCAGGCTATTCATAATAGTTCTGCAACTTTTTTTTTTTGCTTTGAATGCTATATGGTTCACTGATAAGCAATGGAATTGGATTCTCAGCTAAGGAGGCTGGGGGTGGGGGGCAAAGAGAAAGAAGCATCAGAAAAGTTGGAGCTGAAATAAATGGAAGGAGGTAGGTTCGTTCCCTTTTCTAAATTTCAAGGCTGAAGACAACGTTTTGCTCACTCTATCCTTCACTCTATACTTTTATTGATCAAAAACTTATTAGGCCAAAAACTAAAAGCAACAGATGTTTCATCAATTGGTGAATTTGCTATCTAGCAAATTGTGGTATAACCATACAAGGATATATTATCTAGTGATAAAAAGAAATGAGTGATCAAGCCATGAAAAGACATGGATGAATCTTAAATGCCTACCGCTAAGTAAAAGAAGCTAATCTGAAAGGCTACATATTGCATGATTCCAATTATATGACATTCTTGGAAGGCAAAACTACAGAAAAAAATAAAAAACCAGTGGTGGCCAAGTTCTTCTGTTGTTTAGACATGAAATAAGGCTGAAAAAAGTAATTATTTTATAGAGACTTATTTTTTGTTTTCTGCCTTGAAACAAAGTCTTAGACTAATTATCATGACAGGCTATGGTTAAATTTTCTTGGCCTAGGAATGCAGATGAAGTTGGTCTTGAAGATTGGGGAAGAGCAGAGAGTTTGTGTTAATTTTGCATTCCATCCTCTTGAAAAGTGCAAAGAACTTGTGTGATTTTATATTTACTGACAAAATATTATGGTTTATTTTTCATGTGTCAGGCACAATGTGTCATACTTTTATCTCATGGATGGAAAGATATTTGGTCTGCTTTCAGGAAAAGTACAGTCCAGTAGAGAAACAGACATGTTAATGTACAAATACAGTAACAATCTGTCATTTATTCAATCAATCAATCAATCAATCAATCTTTTTATTGAGCATCTACCATGTTCTGAGTTGTTATTTAAACAATAGCGATATATTGATTCACAAAATTGCATCAATCTTTTCTTATAGAACACGTAGTTTAGTGGAAAATATATATGTGCAAGTAATTATAATAGGCTTTACACCAAGCTTTCACAATCTCAACACTACTAGTATTGTGAGCTGAATAATTCTTTGTGTGTTATAGAATTTTTAGCAGTATTCCTGGCCTCTACTTCTGCTAGATGCCAGTAGCACTCCTCTCCCCCAATACCCTGCACAACTAATAATTAAAAATGGTTCCAACACTAAGTCCCCCTGGGAAGGATACTGTCCCTGGTTGAAAACTCTATAAGATACAGTGCTGATAAATCTTGGAACCAAGGGATTTAACAAAGTCAGGACCAGCTTTCTTGAGGAAGAGAGCTGATCTGAGAGATTTGATCAGGTGAAGAACAGTGGGGGAGCCTGTAAGGGATACTTGACATTATAAACAGGCCATCGGCCAGCGCCTTCGTGCCCCCTAAGTACATTGAAACTGACACTTGCCCCAGCAGCCCCTTCCTCTAGTCTGGGCTCATTTTCCTGTGCGTGTTTAATTCACACTAAATTGTCCCTGCTGTGAAACTCAGTGTTTCCTTAACTGTTCTTGAACTCCCTGTCCCACACACATCATGTACACAAGGCCACAGGAGGCAAGCTTACTGAAGATGCAAGGAGGGAGCAGAGGAGAGGTTCAAGAAATGCAAACATCTTCAAGCTGGGCAATTAGCAGATCCCTTCTTTGATTTCCTTCAGGTTCCCAGGCATGAGTGTATGTACACTGATTTATCACCCACACAACCCCTAATCTCACATGGGCTGTCATTTCCTCTCTCAGGGCCCAATTTCAAACCAAGTGCCTGTCTCCCTCATTTTCTCACACAGAAAAGCTTTACATACGTACACTTTATTGCTTGGATTCCTATTGACATCTAGACACTCAGTGTTCCTCCTTATATTGTGGACAACTCATTATTATTATTAATTTTAAATAACGATCATGAGCAAAATAAACTGTGGTGCCAACTCCTAAGATAATAACGACCTCACCTTTCTCTGCAGTGGTAAAGTCACTGGAAGGCAAATAGAAAGGGAGATATGAAAGAAAGTGGAACCAGGTTGGTTTCCTGTCTAAGGAGAGGGACTTTACAGAGCCTTGGAGAAGAATCTTGAAGGACAAACACTAGTCCATCAGGACAAGGAGGATGGAGAGGCCAACAGGTTGTTTGGGGACTAATGAGCAGGGTGAGTTGAGCATACCTTCGGAGGAAGCAAAAGGAGGGACTGGGAGGGAAAAGTGAGGAGTGGGGAGAGAGAAGGAGAGCAAGACAATGTTATGAATCTCACACACTGAATCTGGGAATTTATTGTGTAAGCAATGTGGGAGTCATTGCAGGATTTTTAACTAGTAGAATAAATTAAAGGGATTCTCATTTTCAGAGGGAAAAAATCACGGATAGAGTTGCCACCTGCTGTCAGGAGGCCAGGTAGGAGGTTAGCACAGTGAATAATCCAAGTGGGAGACGGTCAGGCTCAATCTCAAGGGGAGTTCACGGTGGGAGATGATAAAATTAAGGAGAGAAAAAGAGCTAGCACTTATCTGGTGCCCTATGCCAAGCACTAAGTGCTTTATAGCTATTAACTATTTTAACCTACTCACCAATCCTATGAGATCATTGCCAAATTATCCTAAATTTACAGAGATGTTTCCTAATTTGCCTGAGGCTATTCAGCTAGGCAGAGGAAGTACTATAATTTTTTTTTAGTGGTACTAGGGATTGAACCCAGGGGTGCTCTATCTCTGAGCTATACCCCCAATCCCATTTTATTTTTATTTTTTATTTTGCTTTTTGTTTTTGTTTTGGGGGTTAGTTAGGATTGGTTTATTATTATTATTATTATTATTATTATTATTTTATTATTATTTTGAGTCTGTTAAGATCGAGATACATATGATATATGCCAAATGGTGGTGCTAAATAGGATAGATGGCACTGGAGGTGTCAGAGAAGTCATGGGTCCAGTTTATTTTTTATTGTTTATACTTTTATTGGTGCATTATAGTCTCACAGCCCAATGTAGTTCACTGTCTTACTAAGTTGCTTGTGCTAATTGCAACAAAGCCAGGTTTTGTTTTGTTTTGTTTTGTTTATAGAGAGTAAAATTAAGGAAGTAAAAGTTTTATGAAAATGATCTCAAAAATTCTTAGGTAAGACCAATAAAGAAGATAAGGCATTTTTGCTATATTTTTAATATATGTGTTGCTAAGTCTTGGTGAAAGATAAAACTTAGATATAGCAATGAGAGAGGAATACATCTAGGTCGACTACATAGATTTATTTGATTGAGAACATCATTCTGCCACTAAAAGAACTTTAGAGAGTAAGGTGAAGGAATAATATATTTGGAAGTAAATTGTTTAGTTTTACAATAATGATCTTGAGGTACATGAATGCATTCAACATGGAAAGTTGTATATATAAATCTAGGTTTGCATTAAGATTCCTGAGAAAATATAAATAAAATTACCTAATGGCTTCAGAAAAGTAAAAATGAATATTGTTTATATTTGTGAACATTTCCACTTGGAGACCAACTGTGTGTGTATATGTATATCATATATGTACATATGTATATACATGGTGTACATACACACATACACATATATATTACATATATGCATAATCTCCAGATTTTTCTCTTTAATTCTATTTGTATATGGTGCTCCTCATCTTAGCAAAAAGTCACTTCATCTCTCCATCTTTCTATTAGTGTTTCAGGCCAGAAAACTTTGAGCCATTCTTGATCTGTATCGTGTGTGTGTGTATGTGTGTGTGTGTGTGTGTGTGTGTGTGTGTGTGTCTCACTGGGGATTGGACTCAGTGTCACTTTACCTCTGAGTTACACCCCTAGCCCTAGTATATTTTTGTTTTGAAACTGTGTTTTGCTAAATTGCCACATGCTGGCCTCAAACCTATGATCCTCATGTTTCAGCCTCCCAAGCACTGGGATTGCAGACATGTGCCACCACATGCAGCTGAACTACATCCTTGATGTCTCCTCTTCTCTTAAAAACTACAGACAATCTATTAGGAAATCTTCTCTATTTACCTTCAAATGTCCAAAACTAGACTTTCTGCCACTATGTTTTAAGCCTATCATTTGGATTATTTCAATAGCCTTTTTTTTTTTTTTTTGCGGTGCTGGGGATTGAACCCAGGGGTATTCTACCTCCGCGCTACGCCCCCGGCCCTATTTTTTATACTTTATTTTGAAACCGGGTCTCACGAAGTTGCGGAGGGCCTCACTAAGTAGACAGAGAGAGAGAGAGCTGAGGCTGGCCGCGAACCTGGATCCTCCGGTCTCCGCCTCCCAAAGTACTGGGATTACAAGCGTGCGCCACCACGCCCGGCTTCAATAGCCTTTTAATGGTCACACATCTGCTTCTTCCTGTGATATGCCTACTATGGAATGTATATTGTCAACACAGGAACCAGTGATCTTTTTAACATTTAAGACATGCCTAGTCAATGGATGTTCAACCAAGTTATTGAACCAATGCAGTGGGGAAAACAAAACCTTCTAAAAAATTAATATCTACAAAAAATTCCTAAATCCCTATCCCATTTAATATATAAAAATTATTTTGAGACCATAAAACTAAATGTAAAAGCTAATAATATAAAGCTTCTAGAACAAATTAAGAAAGAATAATAAAAGGGATTTTGTTCAAAACAAACATTTCTGCCCATCAAATGACTCCATTAAGAAAATGAAATGGGTGAATTAAACACTGGAAAAGTGTATTTGTAATATATACATCTTAAAACATACACTACATATGTGTGTGTGTGTGTGTGTGTGTGTGTGTGTGATATTTAAAGAAATTCCACAAATCAATAATGCAAAGGCCAGCAAACTCATTTACAAGGTTAGACAAAACATTTGAAGAGGCACATCACAAAGAAGATATTGGAATGGCCAAAAACTCAGAAAAGATATTCATTATTAGCCATCAGAGAAATATAAATTCAAGCAGAAAAAACATACCATTTTCCACCCACTTGTGTGGCTAAAATATTTTTTTAAAAAAGACCAGCAATATCAGTGGAGAGCAACCACAATTCTTATGCCACACTGTGAGGCATATATACTGATGCAATTACTTTGGGGAAGTATTTGGCAGTTTACTCAAAAGGTGGAAATACATCTACCCTATGACCCAGCATAACAACTAGGAAATACTCAAAGGAATTAAAAATGTATGTCCTGAAAAAGAAGTCATGGAAGCCTCATTCATAATAATGCCAAATTGAAAACCAAATATCTGCCAATAGGAAAATGGATATGTGAAAAATTTAAGCAAGTAGCAGAATATTACAGAGAATTAAAAAGAGAGAGACTATTATCTCACGTAACAAAGATGAATATCATAGACATATATTGAGCAAAAGAGGCCAGACACAAAGAAGTTCATACTACACATTCCATTTTTGTAAAGTTCAAGAACAGAAAAATGGTACAATAGAATGAAAACAGCATGAAGGGACTTTCTGGTCTTTCAATATATGGTTCTGGCTGGTGGTTACATGGGTATATAGAAATATATAATTATCAAAGCATATAGAGCTAAAAATTTAAGTCTAGAACATTTTGTTATGTATAAATTACACATAAAAAATGTTTAAAGCAAGCCAGATCATGCCGGTCCTGTAAGAAAGTCCACAATTTTACAAAGGCTTTCAAAGCCAGAATGTGATCTTCCTTTCCTCACCTCCATTCTTTCACTTAAAGATCTCATTTCCTACCATACTCCTTTCCTTCATTCTGTTCCAGCCAAACTGGTTTCCTTTCTGTTCCAGGGACATGCCAATCAAAGTCACTCTTCAGGGCCTTCAAACCTGTGTTCTCTATCCCAGGAAAACCCTTTCCTACATTCCATAATTTGTTCTACTACTTTCTTTAGCATCTGCCCTATTGCCATCTTATCATAAAACCTTTCCTGACAACTCTATTAAAAAGTAGCCCTATAAACACATAGGCACGTGCACACATGCACCTACTCACATGCATAGACACACAACACTGCCACATTCTGAACCCCCATTCTCCTTAACTGCTCTGTCTCTGCAGCCCTTAACACCATTTCACTTACTATAAAATGTACCTATTTATGTATTTTTTACCCAAGTACCCCCTTATGTAGAGTGAATGTTAAATAGGGCAGAAACTTTGTATTATTACTTCTACTTCCCAGTGTCTAGATCAATGCTATAATGCTATCCAATGTTTTTGTACCTCTGAAATTCTAGTGTTGAAATCCTCAGGCCCCAGGTGATGGTGTTATGAGGTAGTGCCTGTGGGAGGTAGATTATGAGAACAGAGTCTTCATGACTGGAACTAGTGCCCTTAGAAAAAGGCATAAAGGGCTTGCTGTCGCTCTGCCATGTGAGGCTAAAATGAAAATACGACTCACTACTGCAAAGCAGAAAGTGAGCTCTCACCAGACACCAGATTCGCTACATCTTGATCTTAGACCACCCAACCTCCAGAAATGTGAGAATAAATTTCTCTTGTGTATAAGCCACTCACTCCATGGTACATTATTATGACAATCTGAACTAAGACATGGATATGATAAGCTCTTGACAAGTATTTGTTGAGAGAATATTATTTCAATATAGATAACTCTTTAAGTTTGAAGTTATAAAGTCTGAAAAATAGAATGTATTGCCAAGGAAGAGAATGGGTAAACAAGAATACAGTTAATGATAGTTTTACAACAGTCTGTGACTCAGGTGGAGTTCACAGTCTGAAAGTTCAAATACACTAAACTCATGCATGTTTACAACTATTCTGGTTGGAGAAATTACTTCATTTTACTGTGCATGTGATTGTGTTCAATGTTATTGAAAGACCTGTTAATTGTGTCCTAATGAATGAAGAAGTAGTGAAGAATGGGCTCCTGAGAGAAGGTGTTTTATTTTTTAATCCATCCAAGTTTTATTCATGTTCATAAAAGGATAAAATAATAATGTTAATTTTAGTTAAATAAAACATTTTGGATCTGAATAGAAAGAACACTTCAGTCTATTTGGAGCCTTGCTTCATAAATAATTATGTACTATTTTAATAACCCAAATTAAATTGTGACTATTAGAGTATAGCTAATCCTTCCTTTTTCTTTGGTAATTTAGCAAGAAGTGCCACTCCTTTACCTGGTAGGGCTTCAGAATGAGCAAATCAATGGAGATTTAGATTAAGAAAAGGCTCTTAGGAAGAGGATAGGGATCATAGATACAAAGCTAGCATTTGAGAAAGAAGGTAAGGAACATTGTGAAAATACACTTGGAAATGTTGTGAAAGTGTCTCAGCAAAGTAATTCTCCCATATCTATTGAGTTTATTCAACCACCCAAAATAAAAGTTACTCCAGAAATTGTAAGGATTGAATTAGAAGCCGTGTAATATGTTAGGAGGCAAGAAGTAGTCAATGAGACACTCTTTGGGGCAGTTTAAAAATAGAAGGATGCTTACAGCCGGGCATGGTGGCGCATGCTTGTAATCCCAGTACTTTGGGAGGTGGAGACTGGAGGATCCGGGTTCGCGGCCAGCCTCAGCTCGCTCGCTCTCTCTCTCTCTCTCTCTCTCTCCCCCTGTCTCTCTTTCTCTCTCTACCTAGTGAGGCCCTCCGCAACTTCATGAGACCCAGTTTCAAAATAAAGTATAAAAAAA
>PVJS01022984.1:0-30029 GCA_004027185.1 Glis glis | reverse complement strand
GAGAGAGAGAGAGAGAGAGAGAGAGAGAGAGAAACAGGGAGAGAGAAAGAGAGAGAGCTGAGGCTGGCCGTGAACCCAGATCCTCTGGTCTCCACCTCCCAAAGTACTGGGATTACAAGCGTGCGCCACCACGCCCAGCGAGTTCTTTCTTTTTAAGTAACAAAGTAGGAAAACCTTCTTGCAGTGTAACATTTTACAGATATAAAAATTTATGATAAACTGTCTTTTAAGAATAAATGCATAAAAGCAGCTAATACCTAGAAAACATGACAATACTTTTGCAATTTTGCTCTTTTTGTCCACCTGTCGAAATAGAGAAACTGGTAGAGAGATAATCAGAGAATCGGGCTGAGAGAGCAACAGGCTGCTCAGTGTCAACAAGGAGAGAAGGTGTGTATACATTCATTCATCCACACATGCAAGCACTTATTCATTCATTCACTTTCCATGTGCCAGTGACTGTGTTGAATGCTGGCCACGCAACTAAGAATCAAACTAGACGTCATCCCTGTCCTCACTGACGGAGCCTAAGTCCTGGGGGAGGTAGATGTCAATCAAATTTTCACCTTGGTAGCTGGAAATGGTGGTGCGCACCTACAGTCCCAGATACTTGGAGGTTGAAGAAGAAGGATCACTTGAGCCCTGGAGTTCAGGGCCAGCCTGGGCAACATAGTGAACCCCACCCCCCAAAAATGTACCATGATGAATGGATAGACAGAGAGGCCAAGCAAAAGTAGGAGGTGCCTTCAGAGTACTGGTAGGATAATCTCAATAATCTTGGGGTTCGTGCAAGACATCCCTGAAAGGAACCAGATTTTATAGGACCTGAAGCTGTATAAGGAGGTCCTCTTTTTTTTTTTTTTTTGCGGTACCGGGGATTGAACACAGGGGCGTTTTACCTCCAAGCTACACCCCCGGCCCTATTTTTTATACTTTATTTTGAAACCAGGTCTCACGAAGTTGCAGAGGGTCTCACTAAGTAGCTGAGGCTGGCCGTGAACCCGGATCCTCCAGTCTCAGCCTCCCAAGTACTGGGATTACAAGCGTGCGCCACCACACCCGGCTAGGAGGTCCTCTTTTAAAGTACAGCTTCACAGATATCAAATTGGGCTTGCGAGTATTTATTTAGAATGAGACCTTTTTAAGTCCTCTTTTTTCTATTGTCTTTAATTACAAGTCATAAAATTGGCAAAGCTGCAAATACTGCAACATAAACTTTCCCCCCTCTGTAAACCTATATTATTTTTATTAGTTAACTTTCTGACACACCTCTAAACCTCTTTTGTCTGCATACTCTTTAATCACATTTTCACATGATAACAATTTTGGGATGCATTTTCCAAACTATAGAAAGATAAACTAGCCATGACTTTAGTACTGGTTAATGATGCTTGCTCTTATTTGTTTGTTTATTTATTTATTATTCTTTTGTGTGGTACTGGGGATTGAACCCAGGGACATTCTACCTCTGAATTATAGACCAGCCCTTTTTATTTTATTATTTGGAAACAGGCTCTCACTAAGTTGCTGACCGCCTCACTAAATTGCTGAGGCTGGCTTCGAACCTGTGACCCTCCTGTCTCAGCCTCCCCAGTACTGGGATTACAGGCATGCGCCCGGCTTTGTTTTTATTTTTGATAGCTGTGAAATGTTTCCTTCAGCTTCACGACCCATTGTAGACAGTGTCCTGTGCATGGTTAGGACTGTGGGCAGATTTAAAGAAAGCTCCATCAAGTTTGTTTTATGTATGATTGGTAAGATTTGGTAGAATTCCCCAGGCTGGCTTCAAGTCTGTGCAGGTCTTGCTTCTCCTCCAAGACCCGTGGACTTTTGGTGCCAGATACAGCAGGACACCTTTACATCCTGTGTGACCTCTGTCAGGTAAGCAGCAGAGGAAAAGCAGGTGCAGTCCTGGAAGCCATCCTCCAGCAGAATTCCTAGCAGTGACTCCACTGCGCGTGAAAATGGCTGAAAAAAAAATGCAGCCCCCTCCCTGTCTGTGGGGTCTGCATTTACAGATTCAACCAACCGTGGACTGAAAGTATTTGAAATAAAATTACATCAATGCTGAACATGTACAGACTTTTTTCTTGTCATTTCCCCCTTAATAATACAGTGTAACAACCATTTACATAGCATTTACACTGTATTCTGTATTAGAAGCAATCTAAAGTAATTTAAAGTACATAGCAGGATATACATAGGTTGTATGCAAATTCTTTGTGATTTTATATATATATAAATATATGAAAAATTTGCACTTCTGGATCTGGGTAACCATGAGGGTCCTGGAACTAATCTCCTTTGCATTCATATATATCTCACTAAACTCAAACGAAATGCAGCCCCAACGTAGCATCCCCAAGACCATTCCAGTGCTAGCAAGAGCACCGTGAGGGAGGAGATGCCGGAGTGGAAAGAGACAGGGATCTTAACCAATTGTGGTTTAACTCTGGTTAAGTTTTCAAAAAATATGCGGCCATAAAATGGCCCTCTCCTTGGAAGGGGTTCCTGCTGGGGACAGTTCCTGAAGCAACGGTTTTGGGACATGCCCATCTTTGGAGTCCCTGGGGAAATTTTGGGGCTGAGACAGTAATGGGTAGAGAGTTTGGCACTGGGATGAATCTTGCTGTCTGGAGGTGGGGGCGGGGAGACAGGCTTTTGTGTGATGATGGACCCTGGTGTCTACAAGCCCACTTAGTCCCAGCCTCCTAGAGACCCCTCAGGGTTTTCTAATTCCATCCCGAGCAGTTCAAGGAAATCTATTTGGTGTACTATTTCAGATCTCTGCAGAAGAATTTTCTTGGAGAAGCTGGGTGCAATGGTGCACACCTGTAATCCTGTAATCCCAGTACTTGGGAAGTTGAGACAGGAGGATCACAGGTTCAAGGCCAACCTCAACAACTTAGTGTGACCAACCCTATTTCAAAATAAATTCAACAAAAGACTGGGGGTATAGTTCGGAGGTAGAATGCACCAGGGTTCAACCCCTTCTTAACAAATGATCAAGTTCAGTATCACTAAAAGTGGAAAAAAATGGCATTATATGATTCTTATATGTTGCTATTTGAAGAAAACAGAAACACTTGAGAGACTTCTACCAAAAACTTTTTAAAAATAATTTACATATGACCAAGCCTCTAGACTTGACTTTCAAGTCATAGAAAACACAGAGCACAGAGAAACAAGGTCAGCAGTAGCATACAAAAACATCAAGTCCTCAACCTGGAGTGTTCCAAGGAAAACTAGACGGAATAGTGGAGAGCAACAGAGCCACCTGTCACCCATAGTTTGGACTCTAAATACCATTTCTCACTAAAAAGATTCGGCTGAAATCTTTGAAGAATTGGCCAAGGACCGATCTGGAGCAGGAGAGATTTTTGAAGAGCCTGTAACTTGTACCAGACAGCAGGGAAACCACCAAAACCTACAAAAGTCTCATTAAAAACTCAGGAACCAACTTGAAAATGAGTTGGGACATTCTGAGCAACATTAAGAATAAAGCCACAGTGAATGGACATGCAGCAAGGAAGCCAAAAGAACCAATGTGTTCGTATCTATTTGTGGTCCTGGGGATTGAACCCAGGAGCTTCTACCTCTGAGCTACATCCCCCATCCCAGCCCTGTAATCCCAAGTACTGGGATTACAGGTGTATGCCACCATGCCGGGCTCAAGATGTCTTTTTTTAAAAGTGATTTTTTTTTTTGTGGTACTGGGGATTGAACCCAGAGGCATTCTACCTCCGAGCTCCACCCCCAGCCCTATTTTTTATTCTTTATTTTGAAACAGGGTCTCACTAGGTTGTGGAGGGCCTCACTAAGTAGCTGAGGCTGGCCACGAACACGGATCCTCCGGTCTCAGGCTCCCAAGTACTGGGGTGATGTTTTTTTTAGAGTGGTGCAAATATCCAGTTTCCTGACAATTTTCCATCTAATGTGTGGTTGTGTGTATGTGTGTGTGGTACTAGGGATTGAACCCAGGGGTGTTCTACCTCCAAGCTATACCCTCAGCCCTATTCTTTTGTGTGTATGTGTGTGTGTGGCACTGGGGATTGAACCCAAGGGCATTCTACATCCAAGCTACAGCCCCAGCTCTATTTTATTTTTATTTTGAAACAGGGTCTTGCTGAGTTAATGAGAGTCTCACTATTTGTTGAGGCTGTCCTTGAACCTGCAATCTTCCTGTCTCAGCCTCCCAAGTACTGGGATTACAAGCGTGCACCACCATGCCTAGCTCTATTTTTTTATTTTGAAACAGGGTCTCACTAAATTGCTTAGGGTCTTGCTAAATTGCTGAGGTTGGCCTCAAACCTGTGAGCCTCCTGTGTCAGCCTCCAAAGTACTGGGATTACAGGCATGCACCACCACACTCAACTCATATAATGGTTTTTACCAGCCAGTGGAGACACTTATCTGAGTCAGTTGTTACACTGGAGTTGCAAAAAGGTGATTTTTCTAATTTTGCATTTGTATTATCACCTGATATTTTCTGTAAAGAAGAGCATGGCTCTTCCCCACTTCACATTCTCCTTGCTTTCTATTTATTCATTAATGAATATTTATTCATTCAATGTTACAATCAATGATAGTCATTATTATTCTGACGCACAGATTGTCCTAAGTGTTTTTAAAATTCAAGGTTTTCTTATATCCTTTAGACATGATTGAATTAGTCTTTGCATTTCCTTGCTTTCTGGTATGAGGTTTCCAGGCTAATGTTAGGTCCTGCTCAAATCCAACAGGACTTTCTGGGAGAAGGTCATGACTCCAATAGCTAACAATTTATTTTTGTAATACATTTCTTTAAGAGTAAAAATAGGCCAGTCATGGTGGCACATGCTTGTAATCCCAGTACTTGGGAGGCTGAGACAGGAGGATCGCAGGTTTGCAGCCAGCCTCAGCTACTTAGTGAGGCCCTCCAGAACTTAGTGAGACCCTGTTTCAAAATCAAAACTAAAAACTAGGGCTGTGGGTGTAGCTCGGAGGTAGAATGTCCCTGGGTTCAATCCCCAGTACCGCGAAAAAAAAAAAGAGTGAAAATAGTACCTATGTAGATTAAAGAAAAGCATAAAAATCCTATCTATTCATGACCTGAACATTAAAAAATAAGCAGACTCACCAATCTTGGTTTATATTCATGTATTTTTGTCAGTTTCTTAGCTTTACTTTTTTTTTTTTGCAGTACTGGGGATTGAACCCAGGGGCATTCTACCTCCCAGCTACACCCCCGGCCCTATTTTTCATTCTTTATTTTTGAAACAGGGTCTCACTAAGTTGCAGAGGGCCTCACTAAGTAGCTGAGGCTGGCCTCGAACCGGATCCTCCTGTCTCAGCCTCCCAAGTACTGGGATTACAAGCGTGTGCCACCACGCCTGACTCAGCCTAACTTATTTTAATAGCATATTTTAAATATGGTCTATAGAGCTGGGCATGGTGGTGCACGCTTGTAATCCCAGTATTTAGGAGGCGGAGACCGGAGGATCCTCTCTCTCTCTCTCTCTCTCTCTCTCTCTCTCTCTCTCTCTCTCTTTCTCTCTTTCTACCTAGCGAGGCCCTCCGCAACTTCGTGAGACCCGGTTTCAAAAATAAAGCATAAAAAAAAATAGGGCCGGGGGCGTAGCGCGGAGGTAGAACGCCCCTGCGTTCAATCCCTGGTACCGCAAAAATAAATAAATAAATAAATATGGTCTATAATTTTTTCACAAAATTGGTAGCAGGCACCCATGTGTTTTATTATGTATTTATTATAAATAATAAATTTTAAGTCAATGACATCTCCAGTTGAGTTTTCTCTATAGACTATAATAATTTTAATGATAAAATACAGGTGCTGAGTCACATGGTAATTCTAACCTCACAGCAGATTCTGTTAAATGAAGTATTCTATTTTTTTCAGTATTTGAAATGTGCAAATATTTTAGCCAAAATAATTTAACAGTTATTGACATTTTGCATTCATTCAGAAAATCTTCCCTTAACAAACATTTGTACAAGACAAAAACTTATTAAAGAAATCATCTCTATTTATGATTCTTTTTAACTTTTCACCAAATTCAAGTACAGCAAACTGTTAGGCTTTTCTTTCTATTACCAAAAACAACACTAAACATTTAATAAAAAATAGGAGCCCCCTGAAATATTCCTTCTATAAAATATCCCCAGGCACAATTACAGAATTTTAAAGTTAAAGCTTGTAAATCATTTAGTTTAATAGTTTAATATGTTCAGTTCATCTCTTGCTTTTTTCTTTTAATTAAAATAAAATTCATCACTTAGGAGTGTACCATTCAGTGGCATTTATTATGTTCACAATGCTGTGCAACCATCAACTCTTATCTAGTTACAAAACATTTTCATCGCCTCTGAAAGAAATCTTTAGGACTGGGGCTGTAGCTCAGTGGTAGAGTACTTGTCTAGCATGCATGAGGCCCTGGGTTCAATCCCCAGTACTGAAAAAGCAAACAAGCAAACAAAACAAAATAAAAAGGCCTGCCTCATTTTTAGCTGGGCACGATGAGCAACCGAGCAAGACCCTCAGCAATTTAGCAAGATCCTGTTTCAAAAAAAAAAAAAATTAAAAAGGGTTGGGGATGTAGCTCCAAGGTAGAATGCCCCTAGGTTCAATCCCCAGTACCACACACACACATACACACAAACATACACACACAAACAAAAAAAGAAAGACAGACAGAAAGAAAGAAAGAAATCTGAAATCTTCTACCCATTAGTAGTCATTCCTCACCCCCAGCCCGGCCCCTGGCAGTTACTAATCAGCTTTCTGTCTTTGTGTGTTTGTGGTTCTGGATATTTCATATGCATGGAATCTATCAAATGTGATTTTTGTTTCTGGGTTCCTTCAGTTAACGTGTCTTCAGGTTCAATCACGTTGTAGCTTGTATCCGTATTCCATTCCTTTTTGTGGCTGAGTAATATTTCATTGTCTAGTTATACATTTTGCTTACTCATCCACTAATGAACACCTGGGTTTTTTAGACCTTTTGGCTACTGTGAATAGTGCTGCTCTGAGCATTCCTAAGCAAGTGTTGGAGACACACCTTCCATGCGTTTGGGTGTTTACGTAGGAGCGGAATTGCTGAGTCACGTGGTACTTCTGTGTTGGACTTTTTTTTTTTTTTTTTTTTTTTGCTGTGCTGGGGATCAAACTGGGGACCTTGAGCATCCTAAGTGAGCAATCTACCACTGAGCTACATCCCCAGCCCTATGTTGGACTTTGTGAGGAACTGCAGAACTGTTTTCCATGGCAGCCACACGGTTTTCTAGCGACGGGGATTCCCATTTCTCCACATCCTCACCAGCACTTACTACTTTCCTTTGCATTTATTTGTCTATGATCATCGTTGCCAGCCTCCTGGATGCTAAGGGGTGTTGTCTCGTGCCTCCCTCGCTTTAGTGGAGGAAAGTTAATTAATATCTTCCTGCTTTAAACTGTGTTTTCGATGATTGCAATTCACTAAAAAGCTTCGAAAGCCATTTCTTTTTGTTATTCTCTTCCTTGAGTATTTGATTGAGTATTTCCAACTGATTCATTTGGATCATTTGTTTGGAACAAATGTAACCAAAATGCACCCAACATTTACATGACTCATTTTCTGACTCCATTACAGGATATTTTAGTTCACTTATAAAATATTTCTTTAAAGGCTCTAACATGCCTAAAATCGTATTCATCACTAACTACAAAAAAAGGAAGAAAAGACTAAGCACATACTGCCAAGCTGAAGTATGTATTTGTATATAATATCATCTCAGTTGCAAAACTTTTGTAGTCCAGTAACAAGTAGGTGGAAAGGTAATAAGCAAGCCA
The DNA here is from genome assembly GCA_004027185.1 of Glis glis. Classification (NCBI taxonomy): domain Eukaryota; kingdom Metazoa; phylum Chordata; class Mammalia; order Rodentia; family Gliridae; genus Glis; species Glis glis. The sequence goes on along the minus strand of PVJS01022984.1, from coordinate 22,204 downwards.
TCAGTGTAAGATTTTGGAAATAAAATCTTCCAAGTGCAATTATAAATCACCTGTGCACCACAATTAATTCAAAACAAAATTCATGCCCCCTACAGTTATTAATTTGGAAATAACCATGTGTGAATTGCAATACTATGTTCTGCCCAGATTTGCAATTCTTGTTGTGATGGTTGAACTTCTTCCTTGGATTTACAAAATTGTCCCTGTAACAGCAGAGTTTTCAGTGCTGAAAGAGTGAACCTCCAGACACTTGGCTTTGAGTCTATGAATTGGATGAACATTGTTTGTTCACAAACATATGCTGGTTCCCTGGTTTTCTGCTTGGAGCACCTGACGTCGCAGACTCAAACCAGGTGTCACTTGACCGTTTGCAAAATTCTCCTGCTACTGGCGGAGTCAATGCATTCACAGCTATTAAGCATTTCCCTTTTATATGTGCACAAGAAAAGGTAGAATTGGGAATGAGCAAAATTAATTTAGAAGAAAGACACTTGATCTAAATGTTAGTGCTTCTTCAGTAGATTGGTAACTTGGTTTTCAAGTGGTCAGTAAAATTGTTACCGTTCCCCTGGATGGGACAAGTGTTGACAGATATCTTCTGCATAAATTCCTCAATGTATTATTATTTCTTCTTCTTCCTCCTCCTCCTCCTCCTCCTCCTCTTCTTCTTCTTCTTCTTCTTCTTCTTCTTCTTCCCCCTCCTCTTCCTCGTCCTCCTCCTCCTCTTCCTCCTCCTCCTCCTTCTTCTTCTGTACCAGGGATTAAACCCAGGAGCTGGGCCCCTAGCCTTATTTATTTATTTATTTATTTATTTATTTATTGTGGTGCTGTGGATAGAACCCAGGGTCATTCTACCTCTGAGTTACACCCCCAGCCCTATTTTATTCTTTTATTTTGAAACAGAGTCTCACTATGTTGCAGAGGGCCTCACTAAGTAGCTGATGCTAGCCGGGAACATGGATCCTCCTGTCTCAGCCTCCTAAGTACTGGGGTTACAAGAGTGCGCCACGCCTGGCTTTATTTTTTATTTTCAAACAGAGTCTCGCTAAGTTGCCAAAGGTCTTGCTAAATTGCCGAGGCTGACCTCGAACCTGTGATCCTCCTGTCTCAACCTCCCAAATACTGGGATTACAGGCGTGCACCACCACGCCCGGCTTCAATGAATTTCTTAAAGAATGGAAATGCAGTATTTCATATTTCGTTAAGCATGCAGTTATTGTGTTGGGGGATCATTGCTGCTGAGAAAGTTTATTACAAAATCGAAAGAATTACCAATGAATCATGGTTGTGGATTTGTACCAATATCATAAGCCCCAAAATAATCAGAGGGAAACTCAGACTTCTCTGTATATGGTCTCTCACAGTTGCTACCTTCCGCACACATTGGCCCACTCCTAACCTAGGGTCCCCCGCACTGTGGGAGCGGGGTTCAGCGACTCTGCAGGGACGTGGTGTGGCTGGCCGGCCCAGCACATGGCTTATTTATTCCCCACTGCTGTTTGCGACTGGAAGGAGCCACCGTCCCCACTGCGTGAGTGAGCACACTGTTCTAGGAGCCACCACCCCGCCGCTGTCCCCAAAGGACGGTGTGAGTTGCCTTGAGCCTGGAAAAGGCTGGGAAAAAGAGTCCAGCAGGGCGCTCTCTGATGCGCATGCGCCCTGCACTCTCCCAGCAGAGACCCACTTGAACCCTTAACTAGCCATATTTCACTAAAGGTGAAATACAGGACAGGTGTCAACAAAGACAGCATGCCAGGAAGACAGGCGGCATCGCTGGGACTGTTCCAGCCTTTCCCAGACTCAATGTAACTTACCTGTTCCAGGTAAACTTTCCTCAAGGGGAGAAATCCAAGCTTAGAGTAACAATTCAGATCTAGACTAATGTCCTGATCTGGCTCCTTTCTTCTCTTTTCTTTTCTTTCCTTTTGGTACTGGGGGTTGAACCCAGGGGCGTTCTACCTCAGCCCTATTTTACTTTTAATTTTGAAACAAGGTCTTGCTAAGTTGCTGAGGGTCTCCCTAAGTTGCTGAGGTTGGCCTTGAACCTGCAATCCTCCTATCTCAGCCTCCCAAGCATTGGGATTACAGGCTTGTGCACCACTGCACCTGCTACTGGCTGCTTTTGAATCTGTGACCTACAGTGACCACAGGTTTGTCTATTGCCTAAGAGTATGTATGGGGTCAGCCTCTGGGCTGCTAAGGCCTCTGGAAAGAAATCAAGCAGGGGCCCAGCGCCTGCGTACCAGTGATGTAATCACAGCTAGCAACAAAGGAGGTAAAAGGAATCTGCTTCCCTTCAAGAGGGATTCTGAGCTGGGCGTGGTGGTGCACGCTTGTAATCCCAGTACTTGGGAGGCTGAGACAGGAGGATCGCAGGTTTGCAGCCAGCCTCAGCTACTTAGTGAGGTCCTCCGCAACTTTGTGAGACCTGGTTTCAAAATAAAGTATAAAAGAAATAGGGCCGGGGGTGTAGCGCGGAGGTAGAATGCCCCTGGGTTCAATCCCCGGTACCGCAAAAAAAAAAAAAAAAATTAAGTGGAAAGTTCTAGAAATCAATGATGTGTAAGTTTTAAATCACATGGCATTCTGAGTAGGATGATGAAATCTGTGCTGTCCCACTCTCTTTGGCCCCGGTGCACATCATCCCTCTGTTCAGCGTACCCATGCTGTGTACACCACCTGCCTGTTAATCACTTAGCAGCCATTTTGGTTATCAGATTGATTTTCGATATCACAGAGCTTGGGTGCACATAACTTTATTCAACGGTAGCCCCAAGCCATGGAAGTATGATGCTGACAACTTGGATATGCCAAAGAGAAGCCATAAAGGGCTTCTGTTAGGTGAAAGTTCTCAACGTCATAAAGAAAGAACAGAAGGTATACTGACCTTCCTATGACGTAGAGTAAGAATGAATCTCCAGTCTGTGAAATTGTGAAGAAGGAAAAAGAAGTCCGTGCTAGCTTTGCTGTCGCACCTCAGGCTGACAAAGTTTTGGCCACAGAGTGTGCCAAGTGTTCCGTGAAAGCAGAAAAGTCGTCATTCAAACAACTGAAAATGAATTCTGAAATATATATGGAGGAAGAAAGGAACAATAATAGCCAAGACTCTCTAGAAAAAGCATCAGGTGTAGAAACTTGCTGTATAAAACATTGAAGACAAATGATGGAGCCGTCGTTATAGAATTCAGACAGTGTGTTGTTGGGTTAGACACATCGCCTCTGGAACTGCAGAATAGAGCCACACTTGTACAGAAACTTGATTTTTTCTTTTCTTTTCTTTTTTTTTTTTTTTGCAGAACTGGGGATTGAACCCAGGGGCTTTCTACCTCCAAGCTACACTCCCAGCCCTATTTTTTAATTGTTTATATTGAATCAGGGTCTCACTAAATTGCAGAGGACCTCACTAAGTAGCTGAGGTTGTCCTTGAACCTGCGATCCTCCTGTCTCAGCCTCCTAAATACTGGGATTACAAGCATGTACCACCATGCCTGGCTTAGAAACTTGATTTTTTAAAGAGTAAATTTCTTAAGAAATGGTACTGGGAACTTGATACTATTAAAAAGAAAATATAAAATTAAATGCCCACATGTACCATTCAAAAAGAGAAAAAAGGCCGGGCATGGTGGCGCACGCTTGTAATCCCAGTACTTTGGGAGGCGGAGACCGGAGGATCCAGGTTCGCGGCCAGCCTCAGCTCTCTCTCTCTACTTATTGAGGCCTTCCACAACTTCGTGAGACCCAGTTACAGAATAAAGTATAAAAAATAGGGCTGGGGGTGTAGAGCGGAGGTAGAACGCCCCTGGGTTCAATCCCCGGTACCAAAAAAAAAAAAAACAAAAAAAAAACAAAGAGAAAAAAGATAGAAAAATCATCAAATTACAGAGTTCCGCACTTTCTGCTGCTCAGGCCTCCACTGGGGGCCTTGAAACTCATTCCCAGAGCGTGTAGGGAAACCACTGTGTTATGAACTTACTATGTAGTCATCTCTGGGCTGGGCCTCCTCTGGGTTACCTCATTTAATCCTTACAACAAACCTCTGAGGAAGGTATGATTAGTATTTTATAGATGAGGAAGCCGAGGCCCAGCAGGGATATTGACATTGAAACTTCAAGCGTGAGCTGGGCATGGTGGTACGCACTTGTAATCCCAGTACTTGGGAGGCTGAGACAGGAGGATCGCAAGTTCATGGCCAGACTCAGCTACTTAGTGAGGCCCTCCGCAATTTAGTGAGACCCTGTTTCAAAATAAACAATAAAAAATCGGGCTGGGGGTGGAGCTTGGAGGTAGAATGTCCCTGGGTTCAATCCCCAGTACCGCAAAAAAGAAAAAAAAGAAGAAGAAACTTCAAGCGTGGAGATAGTAAGCATGTGCTGGATTCTTCTAGGCCATTAGGCTGCTCTGCTGAGATTGAGGCCTGGTCGGCTTGGTCCTAAAACCTGGGCTGATTATTCTGCCCCATCCTGCCTCCTGGCTGGGCCAGGGAGGAAAATAGAGACAAAACCCTGGGCACACGGGACAAAATGCCACGCTGAACGCTCAAGGGCCAAACCCCTTGGCATAGATGAGGAAACATTAGAGTCAGGCTCAGGGCCACTTGGAGTTGTGCGTGGCAGCTGCGCCTTTCTTTGGTGGAATATTCTGGCAAGAACCTGGATTTGTGTTTCGTCTGGGAGGTAGCTGCCCGGCTGCGGTGATTCTGGGGTGAAAAGAGCCGCGTGAATGGAACTGTCACTGACTCCGGGTGCACCCGCCTGGCCAGTCTGAGGGCCGATCTGCAAATGGCTCCTCTGTTCCCCAGGGAGCCGGGGCCCACTCCGGCGTCCTTCCTTCCGCCCCACATGGGTTCTCCCTTCAGCCTCTCACAGGGCTGTGTTTAGACTGTGACTCCCCAGCCTCTTGACTAAGACCGTCCAGAAATACCTTGCTTCTCCCAGCTCTTCATACTTCACATCCTTGAAAAGAAATGGTTCTCAGTCATGTTTAAAAATGTCAATACTCCAGGCATGGTGGCACATGCTTGTAATCCCAGTACTTGGGAGGCTGAGACAGGAGGATCGCAGGTTCGAGTTCAGCCTCCACAACTTAGTGAGACCCGGTTCCAAAAATAAAGAATGAAAAATAGGGCTAGAGGTGTAGCTCGGAGGTAAAATGCCCCTGGGTTCAATCCCCAGTACCACACACACACACACACACAAAAGGCAATACTTAGCCAGACATGGTGGTGCATGCCTATACTTGGGAGGCTGAGACAGGAGGGTTGCTTGTTCGAGGCCAGCCTCAGTAATTTAGCAAGGCCCTCAGCAACTTAGTGAGAATCTGTTTCAAAATAAAAAAATACAACAGGGCTGGCGGTGTAGCTCAGAGGTAGAATGTTCCTGGGTTCAATCCTTATTACCAATTTAAAAAAAAAAAGAAGTCAATACTTGTTTGTTTTCAACTTTACCAAAAACCTTTTGTGGTCTCTGTCATCGCCGCTGCCGTCCTCCTCCTCCTCCTCCTCCTCCTCCTCCTCCTCCTCCTCCTCTTCTTCTTCTTCTTCTTCTTCTTCTTCTTCTTCTTCATGTGGTGCTGGGGATTAAGCTCAGGAGCATTCCACCTCTGAGCTACACCCCTAGCACCCCTTTTTTTTCTATTTGGAAACAGGGTCTCACTACATTGTTGAGAGTCTTGCTAACTTACTGAGGCTATTCTCAAACCAGTGATCCTCCTGTCTCAGCCTCCCAAGTCCTGGGATTACAGGTGTGCACCATCATACCTGGCTGGTCTTCTTTTCTATTTTTATTTATTTATTTTTTTGTGTGTGTGGTACTGGGTACTGAACCCAGGGGCATTCTATCTCTGGGCTACACCCCCAGCCCTATTTTTTATCCTTTATTTTGAAACAGGGTCTCACTAAGTTGCAGAGGGCCTCACTAAGTAGCTGAGGCTGGCTGCAAACCTGGATCCTCCAGTCTCAGCCTCCCAAGTACTGGGATTACAAGCGTGTGCCACCACCCCCTGCTTTGGTCTTCTTATTTAAAAAAGTAAAAGTTAAGCAATTTTTTGTTCCCACAACATTAACATTTCTCTGAGAGAGAGAATAAACATGTTATGTCAAAGGCTGGGGGTGTAGCTCACTGATAGAGCATCTGCTTAGCATGTTCAAGGCCCTGGGTTCACTCCCCAGACCCCCCAAAAATATATACACATGTGAATATATTATGCCAAATCATGTTAGCATAATAGTAATACTACATTTAAATCTACACAAAGTCTAAATTATCAAATAAGTATCAGATCAAACCATGGTTAGTTGAAGGTAAAAATGATGACTTTTAAGTCAGTTACATCAAAATACATTATATTGATTTATTTCTCTAGAATGAAATAATTGAATTCTTTGAAATAGAAGAGACACACTTTTCACGTGGGGTGTGTTGGCAAATGCCTGTAATCCTAGTACTTGGGAGGCTGCGACAGAAGGATGACAGATTTGAGACCAGCCTTGCCAACTTAGCAAGACCCTCAGCAAATTTGAGACCTTATTTCAAAGTAAAAAGGGGCTCAGGGTATAGATCAGAGGTAGAATGCCCCTGGGTTCAATCGCAAGCACCAAAACAAAGTATCAAGGAAATGTGTTTCTTGACCAGGAAAAAGAAGCAAATAGGAAATATTGGAACCATTTGTCACATAAGTTGCCTCTTTTTTTGTGTGTGGCACTGGGGATTGAACCCAGGGGCATTCTACCTCCAAGCCACACCCCCAGCCCTATTTTTTATTCTTTTGAAACAGGGTCTCACTAAGTTGCGGAGGGCCTCACTAAATAGCTGAGGTTGGCCGCGAACCCGGATCCTCCAGTCTCAGTCTCCCAAGTACTGGGATTACAAGTGTGCGCCACCATGCCCAGCTAAGTTGCCTCTTATCAATGAAAATGTAGAGGCCCCTGACACAAGGTGTCCGTGTGTGTGTGTGTGTGTGTGTGTGCAAACATGGGACTGGGGGATGTGGTAGAGGCAGACTCTTTGAGGCCACAGCATGCTGAGTGTCTCTTGCCACACACACCTCACTCTCTGGTGGGGCTTGCTGCTTGCAGACAGCTGGGTTGGTCAATACCAATGTCTTGGGAAAGACCTATTCTGATCATCGCTTTGATAGCGCCGATGTCCTGATTACTGTGCACCAGACATTTTTTTTTTTTGGCGGTACTGGGATTGAACCCAGGAGCATTCTACCTCCAAGCTACACCCCCATCTCTATTTTTTATTCTTTATTTTGAAACAGGGTCTCACTAAGTTGCGGAAGGCCTCACTAAGTAGCTGAGGCTGGCCACGAACCCGGATCCTCTGGTTTCCACCTCCCAAGTACTGGGATTACAAGCGTGCACCACCACACCCAGCTTGCACCAAATATTTTACCAGCGCAATCCCATCCGGCCCTCATAAAGTCCTGTCAGGAAGGCGCTGTTTCAATCCTCTTTTCCTAGGTAGGAAAACGGGGCGTAGAGACATTAAATGATTTGCCAAAGTTCCACAGCTAGGGAAGAGCTGAACTAGGATTCCGTGAGAGATTTCGTGAGATTCTCTGCCCACACAGTAGATTTCTGGGCTCTGGGGTCCAATTAGTAACGCTAGTAACTCATTGAATGGGCTGGGGCTCGTGATCAGCTCCATTGAACAGGTGAGGTTGGTGAGACACGGGGAGCGTAGGGAACTGGTCCCACTTTACATCAGTTGGTAAATGGTCCCTCTGGGATGGGGCCATTCTTCTGTTTCCTGAAACCATGCGCTATGCCAGCACACCATAATGCCTCCCAGTGACTAACTTCCCTTCCTGCGCACCATTTTGGGGCAGCCCTGAGAGTATTAGGGCATAAAGCCCATGGTGCAGACTTCTGTTCTCATGTTGGGAGAATTCTATTCCTCACCATCAGCAACAAGGAAGTATTTTTTTTTAGTACTGGGGATTGAACCCAGGGGCATTCTACCTCCAAGCTACACCCCAGCCCTTTTTAATTTTTTTTTAAAACAGGGGCTCGCTAAGTTGCCGAGAGTCTCGCTACATTGCTGAGGCTGGTCTCGAACCTGTGATCCTCCTGTCTCAGCCTCCCAAGTACTGGGATTACAGGTGTGCACCACCACTTCCAGCTCCAGGGAGTGTTTTTAAGCTGCCCCTCAGCTGCATGTCTGGACAAATGAGTTTGGGCAAGATGTAGCTGATGAGGCGCTCGCAGAAACAGGCAGCCTGGTCTCTTCATGGTACAGGACAGATGAGGATGTACAGATGAGACGGGTATAAACGCAGCAAACAAAAGGATGGAGCCATGATGAGCAAGGGAGGGGAACTGGGGAAGCAGTATTTTAAGTGCTCATTTGGATACACAAAATGTCTTTCCGTTTAAAAATTATATTTGCCAAGTATGGTAAGACTTTGGGGGTTGTAAGTGACAGAAATCCAACTCAAAATAGTTTTTGACTATGAAAAGGGAATTGTCAGCTCACCCCACTAAAATCCCCAGAACGTGGACTGTTACTGAGTCCATGTTCAGCTCAATCCCAGGGCAGAAATGAGGACTCTGGTTTCCTGGACCCTCTCTGTCTATACTGCTTCCCTCATGCCACGGTTCCGTGCTCTCCTCCTCTCGACCACCTACCTCCTGCGGCCAGGTAAGATGGCCCCACTTAACAGTCCCAGGGGAAAGCGCACTTCTCTTCAAATTAATGTCTATCCATTCCCCAGAGGAACTCTCTTTGCCCTTGCTTGGGTAGCATGCTCATTCTGGACCAGCCACTGTGCCCAGAGGAAGCAGTCCCATGACTAGCCAAGCCTGGGTCATGTTTCTACCATTGACCAATCACTGTGATCACCCTGGGTCACATGCTCATCTTGGACCAATCACTGTGTCCAGAGAAAATGCCCTATGACTAGCCAAGCCTGGGTCATGTTTCTACTGTTGACCAATCACTGTGTTCACCCTGGGTCACATGCTCATCTTGGACCAATCACTGTGTCCAGAGAAAATGCCCTATGACTAGCCAAGCCTGGGTCATGTTTCTACTGTTGACCAATCACTGTGTTCACCCTGGGTCACATGCTCATCTTGGACCAATCACTGTGTCCAGAGAAAATGCCCTATGGCTGGCCAAGCCAGGGTCACATGTCTGGGCTACCTCTGACCAGGTGTCCACTCTGGGTTATGTGCCAATCTTTCTGGAGGGAGATGAGAGGCCCATGATTGACACACCAGTAGGACCACAGGGATGAGGGAGGGATGTTTCTCAAAGAAAGCTGTGCTGGGCAGAACCAAACAACATGACCACACTTGGGTGGGCCTGCCAATTTCAGGAATTTATTGGGGAAATTATTTCTGATGTAGCTACACCTGCATGAGGAAAGTCAGAAGAATAACAAACAGAGAACAACAAACATTCCAGGAAGAGTTTGTAAATACTCTCCAGTAGCACCTATAAAAATTATGTTTTTGTTTTCACTGTTGTTATTATTGTTTGGGGTAATGGAGATTGAACTCAGGGGCATTCTACCTCCAAGCTACACCCCCAGCCCTTTTTATTTTTTAATTTTGAAACAGGGTCTCGCTAATTTGCTAAGGCTGGCCTCGAACCTGGGATCCTCCTGTCTCAGCCTCCCAAGTGCTGGAATGACAGGCATACACCACCGCACCTGGTGTAAAAATTGTATGTTTAAGCTGGGTATGGTGGTGTACGTTTATAATCCCAGTGCTTGGGAGACTGAGCCCGGAGGATCCAGGTTTGCTGCTAGTCTTAGCTACTTAGTGAGGCCATTAGCAACTTAGTGAGACCCTGTTTCAAAATAAAGAATAAAAAATCAGGCTGGGGGTGTAGCTCGGAGGTAGAATGCCCCTGGGTTCAATCCCCAGTACTGCAAAAAAAAAAAAAAAAATGTATGTTTAAGCCTTAGATTCTAAGGTAAGAATCTTGAAGAGTGTTGGGAATTTTCAAATGAACCTTAAAAGGGAAAGAGCAAAAGCTTATCCTGCTGGTCTCTGCAAGGAAAATGAAGTGCAGACAAGATGGAGAAGCTGGAAGTTGCTGGCTCAGTGCTGGCGCGATTTGCCCGGATAAGTCTCCAGGGCCACGGGGTCACCGCCAGGGCTCACCTGTGCATCTGGGGCTGAGTTAAGGACATTGCTTTCAGGACTCTCCTCCACCTCTCACAAGCTCTAAACTCACATCCTGAATTCCAAAAACAGTAGCCGATTGTCCTTTTCCGCAAAGCAAAGAGAAAACTGCCATTCTAGGAAGACCCTCCCTGAGCCATGTTTGTTCCTGTGTCATTACTAAATATTCCCGCTCCCCACAGCCATCCACCTCTCCCTTCATGACTGCTCTATTTCAGCAGCTGGCTCTCCATAAATCCTTCTGGGCGTTCTACCCAAAACAGGCCTCCTTGCCAGCCTTGTGAACACCCGCCAGCTCCCGGGGACGCTCTGACGTGCCCAGCCTGGCCTGGGCATTTATGACACCGTAGCCAGCGGACAGGGGCGCTGCCTCCTGCCCAGGGCTTAGACAGGATCCCTGTGACCCACATGGGAAGCGTCCCCCAGGCAGCGTGCTCACGAGGCACTGACGGAGCCGAGACAGGCCCCAGGCCAGGCTGGGCCAAGGCGCGGCCTGAGACATTTCTGAGGTATTAATGTATGTTTTCTTCTTGGTGGTTTGCCCTTCTCTGCCCAATTTGTGAGCAAGCAGCTGGGCCTTGTGCAATTCTTTACCTCGCGGGTTTTTGTTCTACTCAAAGCTAGCAGTGTGTATGTGTCTGCAGGACAAGCCCTCCGGCTCACTGGACAGGTTTTGTTGGAGGTCCCCAAGCAGAAGGGGACTGTCCTTAGAGCAAGGGAAATCTGCAGATCTTCAGGACAACTGGATGCCCCACCTGCTGAGGCTCTCAGACTGGACAATGCTTCAGGGGCCCGCAGGCTCTCACGGCTTGACGGATGCCACTGTGAGCTGCGATGATGGACAGACAGATAGTGGCTCACCATGCCCTGGGGCTCCGTGGGCAGCTCTGGCCCTCGTGAAACAGCAGGAGGGAGCTCTGATACTGAGTCAGGAGAAATGTCCCCAGCTACACATGCCAGAGGTTCAGCCGTCTCTCAGTGTACGTGGAGACTTGGCAGGCAGACCAAGATGTCTCTGGGCTAACTGCCCAAACTCAGGAATAGGTTGCCCTCCACGGCAATGGGAAATTAAAGTTGCAGGTGGAATTAAGGTGGCCAGTCCACTGGCCCTGACACACGATGACTGTCCAGGCTGATCCCTGGTGGCTCACCATACACACAAGGGGCCTCAAAAGTAGAAGATGCACCCAGGCGTGGTGGCGCATGCCTGTCATCTTAGTACTTGGGAGGCTGAGACAAGAGGATCACAGGTTCTAGGCCAGCCTCAGCAACTTAGCGAGATCCTCAGCAGCTTAGTGAGACCCTGTTTCAAAACAAAAAATAAAATAGGGTTGGGGGTGGAGCTCAGTGGTAGAAAGCCCCCTGGGTTCAATCCCCAGTATCAAACACACACACACACACACACACACACACACACAGACACACACACATACACACAAACATACGTGTGTATACAAGAGGCAGTGGGAAGGATAAAATCCTAGAGATGGGAGACAGGAGGAATGGAGGAGCTGTAGAACTGGGGAAGACAAAGATAAGGATACTTTCCAAAACCTGCAGAAGGAGCCCAGTTCTGCCACATTGGATTTCCAACTCACAGACCATAAGATAATAAATCTGTGCTTTAAGCCACCAAGTTGTGGTGACTTGGTACAGCAGTCATAGAAAATGAAAGGAAAGGCCAGTAAATGAAATTGGTATTTTTTTTGTGTGTGTATATGGTCCTGGGGATTGAACCCAAGGGCATTTTACCTCTGAGCTACACCTCCAGCCCAATTTTATTTTTTTTTTTTTGTTTTGAAACAGGGTCTCATTAAGTTGCAGAGGGCCTCCCTAAGTTGCTGAGGCTAGCCTCAACCCTGCAATCCTCCTGTCTCAGTCTCCCAAGTACTGGAATTACAGGGGTGCACCACCACACCCAGCTGAAATTGGTATTTTCTTACACACTTGGCTCCCTCCCAAATCTCCTCCCTCCCTTAGCTGTGTTTCCCTGGGACTCTCCATCATGTCTCTAGGGACACAAAAACATGCAGGCAGCACCAGGTAGCTCCATTCCAGAAGCACGCTGTGTGCCGATGATGTGTAGAATGCCGTGGGGCACAGCGGACTAGGGAGACAGGCAGGCAGGTGACTTATGTGGGCACGGGGCAAGAGTGGTTCCAGAAGTATGAACCAAGTATCTGAGTGTAGTGGGAAGAATGAGAATCTGAATTGCTCATCTCATGGGAGGACGAATCCAAAGGCAGGGTTCTATCAAGCAGGGATGAGAACAGCCTGGCATGCATACCCCTCTCCACCTTGCCCATGGCAGACATCACTAATCGATTCCTAATCTCCTTTTGTCCTACAGAATTTTCCTCAATGTAGTGTTCCTGGCAGGTAAGAGCAGTTGAATAGATTTGGCACAACCTATTTGCCGCATCGGTGGTTAAGGTATTTATCCCACTGAAATGGCATTAGATGAATAATGTAGAAAAGAAATATTTGAACTCCAGTTGCTCCGTTTTCTCTTGATTGTTGCTTGGAGGTGACCCGCTTGGGTTAACTGTACTCTCTAGTCGTCCTAAATCATCTAGTGACTAGAATTTCCATCCCTAAAACATCTCTGGCCTGTATTGTAATCCCTTGAGGCAAAATGATAGATATTATTCCTACGGGGGCAATAGTGTAAGAATTTGATGACCTCTCTCTAGACCTCGACCTCCAAGATGAGGACAATAGAGATAAGCATCAGGTGAAGGCGGGCAGGTTGGGGAAGTAAAATTTCCAAAGAGGAGCTCCCAAAAGTGACTGTCCTTGCTACTCCTTGGTGGGCTGGGTGGTCCGAGAGGTGGGCCATAGATCCTGGCACGCCCCTGCCTGGATTGCCTGCCTTTAGTATGTTAATTGAAAATTAATGCATTCTCACATTTTGAAAATCCAAGCAGAAAGATACATCATTAAAAGTGTCCTTTCAGCCTGGCATGGCGGTGCATGCTTGTAAGCCCAGTACTTGGGAGGCCGAGACAGGAGGATCACAGGTTCGCGACCAGCCTCAGCTACTTAGTGAGGCCCTCCACAACTTAGTGAGACCCTGTTTCAAAATAAAGAATCAAAAATAGGGCTGGGGGTGTAGCTCGGAGGTAGAATACCCCCGGATTCAATCCCCAGTACTGCAAAAAAAAAAATAAAAGCTGTCTTTTCCACCTGGGTATGGTGGTGCACTCCTGTAATCCCAGTACTTGGGAGGCTGAGACAGGAGGATCACAGGTTTGAGGCCAGCCTCAGCAATGTAAGGAAACCCTCAGCAACTCAGCCAGAACCTGTGTCTAAATAAAAAGGACTGGGGGTATATTTTGGAAGTAGAATACCCCTGGGTTCATTTTTAAAATCTTCCTAGAAAAATCCTGTGCACAGAATACATGTGTGACTCTGTGCCTGTGGTTTAGTGCCCCCTCACCCCACCTAAACATAAATGGGATGGTGACCACGCTGAACACATCGCTCTGAATTGTCCCCACTGTCACTGTGTCATCTTCCCACGATGGCTCCTACGGGGCAGGGGCGGGACCCGGCTTCAGCAAACCTCCAGGCTGCAACCTGGCTGTGTGCCCTTGAGTGACCTTGATCAAGTTACTGAACTTCTCTCTGTCTCTCTACATATGGGAGACACCGCCAGAATTACTGTGGAAAATACACTTCCTTGCAGAGTTCTTTTTTGTGGCCAATATAGCAGGCTGCATTTATTCACGTAGTGTATCTTTACAAATTCATGATATCGGGTTATTATTTCAATGTGGTGTAGGTTGACAAGAAGTGTGTCATGTCCCTGTGGTCCGATGGCTCCTCCCTGGCTGGGGTCATGCACTTCCCCAGTCCTCCCTCCCTGAGCTGGATTTTTTTTTTTTACCTCAGTCACCATGTCTAATGCCCAGGGAAAAGACCCCTTATGGGCAAACCCCCTGCCACCGTCATCCCCCAAGACCCAGCTCAACGTGCTCCATGGGTTGCAGACCATCCCATATCACGCCCTTTCCCACGGGTCCTCCTCCTCTACTGGACTAGGAATCCTAGGAGCGCAGGAACTCCGACTTGTCTATCTTTATGATTCCAGCAAAAGTGCTCCAGGTCTGACCTAGAATGCGTGTTCTAGGAGAGTCAAATGAATGAAGGAGGGATGGATAATGAATGAATAGACATCTACATCTTCACGCATTCAAAACAACTCTGACTCCCCACACTCTCCTGCCCCAACTCCAGGAAACAGCTCCCCCCACGACCGACTTGTGCAAGCCAAGGACCTTGGTGCTATGTTGATTCCTCTCATTCCTCACCACCCCCCAAACCACCCACCCATCACTGCATCCCAACATCCTAACCCCAAAATACACCCCCGTCTCACCCCTGCCCCCCTGCCTCACGACCATCCAGTGCAAGGACGGTTGTCTGTCACCTCTGCTATGCAATAGCTTCCTAACCTGGCTCCCTGACTCTACTCTTGCGCACTCCAGCCAGCCTTCACTCCAGACCAGACCCATCTTCCTACAGAACCAGGGCACACCTGCTTATAGCCCTCCGCGACTTCCCGTAGCCTTCACCATGAAATCCAAATATCTCACCGCAGGCTCCAGCAGAGCCTGTCTGGACCCCGCCCAGTGGTCCAGTCCGGCCAGGGCACAGGAGTCTCCTCCCAGGTCGCCGCTCTGCAGACCCGGCTCCTGGAGGTGGCTTGAGCATGCCACGCCGTCTCCTCTCTTGGGCCCTCTCTCGGGAGTGACCTTCTGACCCCAGCAGTTCCCTTCCCATTTTGGGGGGTTTCAGTATAAATTCCACTCTTCAGGGGAGGCGGGGGGGGGAGGCTGGGGGGAGGGACACCAAGAACTGTGTGCATGTATGTTAACACCAAACTGATACTCATTGTGATGTGAGACTACAGTGCACCAATAAAAACATAAAAAAGAAAATAATAAATAAATAAATAAATAAATTCCACTCTTCGGCAGCCTCCCCTGGGGATCCTCTTTAAGTCATTAAACAGCTCTTCTTTCTTGCAGGCATTGCTTTGAAATTATCCAGTGCATTGTCCATCTCTTCCCTCACCAGAATGTCACCCCAGAAAGCAGAGCCCTTTCTTGTCCTGTTCGCTGCCGTATCCCTTGTGCCTAGTGCCAGGCATGGCGCAAAGTAGGTGCTCCGTGAATACGTGTGGGGTGAGGGACACCTTGTCACCTTCTTTGCCACTTTTCCCGGAGAATCCGTGCATCGGTATCAGTTAGGAAGCTGCAGCACCGGTGCTGCTGGCTACAAGGAAAATTGAATCTGAAGACTATTTGCTATGATGGTTTTTAAGGGTTTGGGGTTCTGCGGTGCTTAATATCACTTATCTGTGCAAGTGACAGGAGGAATGGGGGAGGTTAAACAGCAGAGAAGCCCCTCTGAGGGATGGAAATGCGGTAGGACCACAGTCCCCACCAAAAGCCACTTTAAATCCTTAATGCTTTGAGACAATTAAGAGAGCAGAGGAAAAGTGCCTATGTAACTCATCTCTCTTAGGCGATGCCATCTGAGGCCCCATAGTATCGATAGTGTTAGCAACTAATTAAGAAATCTTAGCGGGCGTGGTGGCGCACGCTTGTAATCCCAGTACTTGGGAGGCCGAGACTGGAGGATCCAGGTTCGCGGTCAACCTCAGCTACTTAGTGAGGCCCTCTGCAACTTAATGAGACCCTGTTTCAAAATAAAGAATAAAAAATAGGGCTGGGGGTGTAGCTCGGAGGTAGAATGCCCCTGGGTTCTATCCCCAGTACCGCAAAAAAAAAAAAAAAAAGAAATCTTGACATTACTCAAGATAGACATAATTGAAATGGAATTTGAGAGACTGTAGATATCTGTAAGAAGCTTTGAAAGTCAAATACTAAGAAAAGGGGTCCCTGATCTAAGAGTCTTCCTGGAGAAAGCCAGAGACGTTCAACCCTATTTGTTCTCAAACCAGTCGATTGGTCCACAAATCATTCACCAGAGTCACAGTGGTTGCTAAAAAGGAAACATTTGTTTGTGTTTACATGTGGAATTTATAGACAAAAAAATAAAAACAACCTAAAACTACTGATTATGGTATCAAGGGAGACTGGGGTACCCTTTGGGTTTGCAAATTGCTACAGTGCACTTAGAGACCTTGTTTCAAAATAAAAAGGGCCTGGGGTGTAGCTTGAAGGTAGAACGCCTCTGGGTTCAAAACAAACTAACTAATATTAGTTGGGGTGATTGGGGTCAGCCCCTTGGTGACAGTGAAACACTCCCTGGGGGAAGATGAGGGGTTTTATTCCCCCCCAGAGTGGTGTGTTATGTAGACAGCATGCTTTAGGCATGATCTCATCCGGCATTGGTGACATAACAACCAAAGTCTGAGCTCTAGCTAGATAATCGCCAACATCTGGTTGAAAACAATCCAACAAAATAAAAGATCTATCAAGCTAATTATTAAAAACCAACAGCCTCCGGGATTGTCTACTATTTTCTGCCCTAAAATGCTGGGAGAATATACCCTGTTTCCTGATTCTAACAGTAACTCCGGCTCTGGGGGAAGGGACGGGACAGGTGTGCAATCTGAAGACGGCCCCTGGGGATTCCCAGGGACTCTCCTGAGGATCAGGATCTCCCTCCCTGGCCCCTCCCCCAGAAAAATCCCTGCACTCAGGGATTTTTTACAATTTATACTTTGAAATGTTGATGTGAGCTGGGCATGGTGGCATCAACCTGTCATCCCAGTCCTTGGGAGGCTGAGACAGGAGGATCTCGAGTTCAAGGTCAGCCTCAGCGACTTAGGGAGACCCTGTTTCAAATAATGATAATGATGATGATGATAAGAATAATAAAAAATAAAAAGGGCTGGGTATGTAGGTCAAAGTTAGAATGTCTCTGGATTCCATTCCCAGAACCAAAACAAACAAACAACAACAAAACTGTCCAACTGAAGGAAAGCAAATGAGGGGTTCTCTGTAGCTAGGGGAGGCAGGGAGGCATCAGGCATAAGAGGGAACATTCTGGATCAGTGGAAGGCTTCCAAAACTGGATCGTAGTGATGGTTGCACAACTAAATGATACTAGGACTCACCCAACTCTCCATGTAACGTGAGTGAAGTTTATGGTATGCAAATTAGGCCTCATCAAAGCTGCTAAAAAGTGGATCAACCGAACCTGTGCGAGAGGAGAGAAAACATTCTAACCACGCTCCTGGCCCGCCCAGCTCCATCGTCTTCCCTGTTAGGATGCCTGGGTGGTACCCGTCCAGATGCTGGGTCTACCATCTTTTGTCCTCATCCCTTCCATTCTACCTCCAGGATATCTCGGTAATCTGTTCACTTCTCCTGGTCCCCGATGCCACTTCCTACTGGTCCTGGCTGTCACAGTTTCTCCTGAAAGGCTGTGTTGACTGCTCCCCTCTCCCGAGTCCCCAGAACCGCCCTGACCTCACCTCTAGCGCCTTTATCACCCTCTGCAAGGTGCAGAATTCAAGACCTCCCACCCCCTAGCATCTGCTTCTGTGCCCAGCCCTATCTCTTGGCAAACCAAACTCTAAGCCAGATTGACCTACTTAGCTGTATCTATTCCCTGAAACAAGATAAGCCTTCCTCCCTCCTCTGCTCACACAGCATTCATCCACCCACCAGTCACCGCCACAGACACAGCTGGCTGCTTCCCAGTCGTCCCTCTTCCTTAGGGACACTGGCTGTTACCTGCCTGCTACCACGTGAAGACTATTTCCTGGCCTCCCTTGCAGCTCTGTGGAAAACATGGTAAGTTTTGTCACTGAGAAAAGTATGACATATCAGAAATTCTCCTTAAAGCCAGGCATGGTGGCACACGCTTATAATCCCAGTACTTGGGAGGCTGAGACAAGAGGATCCGCGTTCGCGGCCAGCCTCAGCTACTTAGTGAGGCCCTCTGCAACTTAGTGAGACCCTGTTTCCAAATAAAGAATAGGGTGATCTGGCTGCAACATCTGTCACCCCATTGATCGCCAGGGTTGATTCAGCTGATCTGACTGGATAGGTGGGTGTCCCCTTCCTCTCTCACCCCTCCATGTGCATCCCTCCTGAAGCTGCACACTCGGTCGAAGAGGTCGACCTTCCTCAAATAGAGGAAGACCAGTCTTCAGTCCTGCTAGAACCTCCAAACAAGCTCTCAAAATAAAGAATAAAAAATAGGGCTGGGGGCATAGCCTGGAGGTAGAATGCCCCTGGGTTCAATCCCCAGTACCGCCAAAAAAAAAAAAATTCTCCTTAAAAGGCAAAAGCCTTCTTTCCTTCCCTTCCACCTGTCTGTTGCCTGAGTGAGGATGTCATGGCTGGCACTCTGGCAGCCACTTTGGGTCAGGAGGTAAGCTGGGGAATGGAAGCCCGGCAGCGCAGTGTGACGAGACAGCGGGCTTGGGTCACCGCACCGCAGAGCCTTCATATCACTCCTGGACTTTAATAATGTGCAAGAAAAATGGCTCCCACCCTATTTAAGTCATTATTATTTGGATCTTTGCTATTCATACACAAATAAGAGCTTAATGTGTATAAGAAGAGTGTTTTCAAGCACTATTTGCACCACTTAAACTGATTGATTGACTCTTCTTTTTTTTTTTTTTTTTTTGCAGAACTAGGGAGTGAACCCAGGGGTATTCTACCTCTGAGCTACACCCCAGCCCTACTTTTTATTCTTTATTTTTTTAATTCTATTTCTTTTTTTGGTGGTACCGGGGATTGAATCCAGGGGCATTCTACCTCTGAGCTACACCCCCAGCCCTACTTTTTATTCTTTATTTTGAAACAGGGTCTCACTAAGTTGCAGAGGGCCTCACTAAGTAGCTGAGGCTGGCTGCGAACCTGGATCCTCCTGTCTCAGCCTTCCAAGTACTGGGGTTACAAGCATGCGCCACCACAACCAGCTTTTGATCGACTCTTCTATCCATCTACCTCTCGTGTTCCCTGTAACACTTTGTGGTGCCACCCACCCTGGGAAGCCATTCCGGCCTTCCAAAGGCAGGTCAGATGTCCCCCACCAGCTTTCAGAGCCCCTGGAACTTCTTCCCATCATGCACTGCTGTGGGTCAAATCTGTCCTTTCTCTGCCCCATCACCCAATCCCCCACAGGAAATGATGTCCCCTTACCCCCCCCCCCTTGGCATGCCTGGCACCCGGCATTGTGCCTGGTGTAACAGGTTCTCAGGTGTTTGCTGGATAAGAAACCATGTTTAACACCCAAGTGATTAACCCCGGCGGAACAACCCTGCCGACTTTGCAGAAAAGTCTCGTGAGCGATTACAGCATCATCAGTGTTATGTGGGCTCCACCTGTGAACGACAGGGCTGGCTCTACTGCAAACATCGGGAATTGTCGCCGAAGCAATAAAAACTTCCCATGCAATACCAAGCTACATGAATAGGTAAAAGGTTAGGTAACTCGAAATCTGTCCATCAGAGTACTTCGGGACATGCTAAAAAGTTGCTGACCCAGGAAGAAAAATATTGAGGATGAAAAGAGAAAAGAAGGGTGTGCTGCAGGAAAATAACTTGAAAAATAAAACCCAGCATAACTCAACTATTCAGACTAGAAGTATGTTCATTTGAAATAGATTCCTATCTAGTCACGGGTACCACCCACCTGACGGTGCCGCAGGCAGTGAACCTCAGTGTGCCGGGCTGGATTTTATTTTAATTTTTTGTGGTACTGGGGATTGAACTCAGAGACATTCTACCTCCGAGCTACACCCCCAGCCCTATTTTATTATTTTATTTTATTTCGTGGTACTGGAGATGGAACCCAGGGGCATTCTACCTCTGAGCTATACCCCCAGCCTGATTTTTTATTTCTTATTTGGAAACAGGGTCTTGCTAGGTTGATGAGAGTCTCACTACTTTGCTGAGGCTGTCCTTGAACCTGTGATCCTCCTGTCTCAGTCTCCCACTAGGGTTACAGGCGGGCACCACCATGCCCGGCTTATTTTTTTTATTTTGAAACAGGGTCTCACTAGGTGGATGAGAGTCTCACTACTTGCTGAGGCTGTCCTTCCTGCAATTCTCCTGTCTCAGCCTCCCAAGTACTGGGATTACAGGCGTGCACCACCACACTCAGCTCCGGTTGGATTTTAAAACCATGAGTTTGGTTTCAGGATCCAATAAGCCGTGGGAACTAAGCGGAAATTCAAGATCTTAAAGTCCAAATAGATCCCAGAGTGGGGAGGGGGCTTAAAAATCAGAGCAAGTGTGAAATTAAGAAACCAAACGCTGAGCTGGGTGTGGTGGCGCACGCTTGTAATCCCAGTACTTGGGAGGCTGAGACCGGAGGATCCGGGTTCGTGGCCAGCCTCAGCTACTTAGTGAGGCCCTCTGCAACTTCGTGGGACCCAGTTTCAAAATAAAGGATAAAAAATAGGGCCGGGGGGTGTAGCTCGGAGGTAGATCACCCCTGGGTTCAATCCCTGGTATTGCGCAAAAAAAAAAAAAAAAGAATTTCAGCATCAACGTCAGGAACGGGCGTGAACGCCTTCCACGTGGGCCTAAACTGTGATATTTTAATGCACCTAAACTCTGATGAAATCACAGACGGTGCCGCAGCAGCGGGAACTGAACCCCAGGGAGGCTATTAACAATTTATCATCTCATTTCCCGGAGGGAATGAAGTGCCACGTACCTATGTACTGTGCTCACATCCTCCAGTACTGATGCTGGCGCGCTGCACCGCCGTGGGTCTATGTTCTCCATTTACCCACCTGGACTCCTTGGCTTTGTGCTCCCCCCTCCGTCTCTTTCCCTCCGGGGGCTCTCGGAGCAGCTGCGGTCGGTCTCTCAGAGGGCTTGTTAAGAGGCTGCTAAGGTGCGTGATGAGCAGCACCATTTGCTGAAGGGGAAGCAGTTCAGGGATCAGAGTGGGCAACATGCGACTCCCCGCTGAAGTGTCAAAGATTCTGTAGTTCTAAGCCAGCGAGGTGGTATACACTTGTTATCCCAGTACTTAGGGAAGCTGAGACAGGAGGATCGCAGGTTCAAGGCCAGCCTCAGCAACTTAGTGAGATACTGTTTCAAAATAAAAGATAAAGCTGGGCTGGGGGTATGGCTCAGAGGTAGAACACCCCTGGGTTCCATCCCCAATACCAAAAAAGAAAAAGATCCTGTAGTTCTCAGTGTGTCTGCCCTGGTAGGGGGGAGGGGGTGTAGGCAGAGATAGTAACTGTCCTGGCATTGACTCCAGGTCTTCAATTACTGAAAACCCCCATTTTTGAAACCCGGAGGGATCGAGGGAGCCAGTTCAGGTACCTGGCTCACAAAAGCTCTGCGGTAGCATCCTGAATCCTCCTGGTTCTGAGGCTGTGACGGGGACATCTGCCAGGCTCAGGGACAAACACTAAGGCAGCACACCTCGCTTACTTGGACTAATGAGGAGAAGGCAGTTTGGAATCTGTGACGAGCTTGGAGGCGTAAGGGCCATTAGTATACATTTTATTAGTTTATTTACTGGCACTGGGGATTGAACCCAGGGGTATTCTACCTCCCAGCTACATCCCCAGCCCTTTTTATTTTATATTTTATTTTATTTTTCTTTCTTTGTTTTTGAAACAAGGTCTTGCTAAGTTGCTAAGAGTCTTGCTACATTGCTCAGGCTGTCCTCGAACCTGCGATCCTCCTGTCTCAGCCTCCCAAGTACTGGGATTACAGGCGTATGCCGCTGCGCCCAGCTCACAGGTGTGTGTGTGTGTGTGTGTGTGTGTGTGTGTGTGTGTTTTGGCGTTACTGGGGATGGAACCCAGGGACATTCTACCTCCAAGCTATACCCCATCCCTATTTCATTCCCTATTTTATTTATTTACTTATTTATTTTTGGCACTGGGGATTGAACCCAGAGGCATTCTACCTCCAAGCTACATCCCCAGCCTGATTTTATATCTTATTTGGAAACAGGGTCTCATTAGGTTGTTGAGAGCCTCGCTAAGTTGCCGAGGCTGGCTTTGAACCTGTGATCCTCCTATCTCAGCCTCCCAAGTACTGGGATTACAAGCGTGCGCCACCACGCCCGGCTCACAGGTGTATTTTTTTTTTTTTTTTTT
>PVJS01022983.1:12517-30133 GCA_004027185.1 Glis glis | reverse complement strand
GTCCATCCATTTTCCTGAAAATGACATAATTTTGTTCTTCTTTATTGCTGAGTAGAATTGTGCAGCTATAAACATGGATATGCATGTATTACTAGAATATTCTGATTTCAATCCCTTTGGAAAGGTACCCAGGAGTGCTATAGCTGGATCATATGGTGGCTCCATTCCCAGTTTTCTGAGGAATCTCCACACTGATCTCCATAGCAGCTGCACTAATTGCAACCCCACCAACAGTGTAGAAGAGTTCTTATTTCCCCACATCCTCACCAACATTTATTGTTTAACCTCTTGATGATTGCAGTCATGGAAAAATTTTATTGCTGTTTAATGTAGTTCAAATTGACAATTGTTTCTTCTATTACATCTGGGTTTTGATATAATAGAACATTTTGCCTATAGTCAGATTATAACGACTTCATGTATGTTGTCTTCCAGTTCTTTTACGTTTTCATGTTATTTACCATTTAGATCACTGATCTGTCTGCATTTTATTCTTTTGTTTGATGTGCAGTCCAGTTTTCCTAAGGTTATCTCCAGGGTTTTGAGATGTGATTTTCATCATACACTGGATTTTCATATGTATCATCTATGGATTTTCTATTCTATTCTATGGTTCCAATATTCATGTGCTAGTATCACATTGTTTTACTTTTAGAGGATTTAGTTTACATTTCTCATGGAGCAATCCCTCCTTCATTTCTCTTATTTTTGTCATATCTTAAGTTCTTCTTCATTAAACCTTTCCTGACTACTCTAGAAAAGGTTCATAGCAACTTTGGAATCAGGGGGAAAAAGGATTTGTTTATCTAATCCAAGAACAAGGAATATCTTTCTGTTCAAGTCTCCTTTTGCATCCCTGAGAGAGCTTACACATACATTGTTAAGTTTATTCTGGTCTCTTTCATCTTTTGTTTCTATGCATGATTTTTAATCTCCTCCCTTCAGAATTTTAGCACTAGTCTCTGTGAAGAACACAGAACACAAAATGACACTGAAAACTTCTATCAGGAAATATAACTAATACGATAATATATCCAGAAGATTTCTAGATAATAAGATCATCAGTTATACTGAATATTCTTGCTTTGTGACAGTAATAAATATCAATAGGCATCTAAATGCAACCTGGTCTCTCCCATTGCATCAATACAAATGCTCTGAGCAACAAAAGATAAACCTAACATCTGCTGCAAAGGGAGGCCCCAACTGTTAAAATACCAAAACTAGCACGTAATTAAAAGGAAACAGATGAAAGGATTAGACAAAGGGATCATTGTAAAGATGCATGCAGATTCAGACACAGCAATTTATAGTCTAGTGAATGTGCATTTATATCAACTAGATTTATTGAAATCTCTATGAGTTAGTCTTTTCCACCTTTGGTAATCATCTCCATCATTTTTTACCAGGATTTTCTCTATTTAAGTCTTCTAGTTTGGAGGATTCAGTTACTCTCATTCAACCATTTCCAATCTAGATTAAAAAAAAAATTCCTAGCTGGGAACAGTGGTGTGTGCCTATAATCCCAGCAACTTGGGCGCCAGAGGCAGGAGGATCACAAGTTCAAGGCCAACCTGGGCAACATGGTGAGGCCCTATCTCAAAAAGATTTTAAAAAGAATAGCTGGACACAGTGGTGCATCCCTGTAATCCCAGTACTTGGGGAGCTAAAATAGGAGGATCCAAAGTTCAAGGCCAGTGCATGGTAATTTAGCAACAGACCCTGTTTCAAAATTTAAACAAAGTTTTAAAAGGACTGGGGGTATAGCTCAGAGGTGGAACACCCCTAGGTTCAATCCCCAGTGCCACACACACATAGAAAAAAAAGATTAAAAATCAGATAGATGAGCAGAGACTCCAGGGGAGTGACTGACTTGAATTAGGGAAGTGGGGAGCAACAAAGTCATAAAGAATGCAATAGTTGAAACAATGCTACGGATGTATACATAAGTACCAATTCAAATCTTGAAGACATTAAGGTGGCCTGGGGAAGGGAGGGACCTGGAGGGGAGGGAACCAAGAATTGTGTGCATGTATTTTTCTGGCACTCCAAACCACAATATGATGTAAAATTACAAGGCACCAAATAAAAACATTAAAAAAATTTTTAAAAATCTCTAATAGCAGACCTTATCCAAGTGATGAATCCTTCCTCTGAACTCTGACTGTGTGGCTAGTATCAGTGGCATTTACTAATTCCCATTGACTTAATTTATTGTTATATTAAAATCACCTTTTCTAAAATAAATTTATTATTTTTTATAAAATTCCAATTTTTGTATTGGCAAAAATGGTGTGAATGGTATTTACCAATACCATTCCTCCAGTTTGGAGTTTCATCATTCCTTAGTCATTTACAGTCAATCAATTAACACATTCTGCAATTCATTCTTCAGACTATTTGTTGTTTTTATTTTTTTCAACTTCATTCCTACAGTCATTGCCATCATCTGGTCCAATATTGTTCAAACAGTCCTCTTGGAGCCCATAGTCCCTTGAGATCCACTAAATGTTCCGCAGGCTATTTTGTGTTTTCAGAGAAGAAAGCTATGAGATGATTTTTCATATATAAGTTACAAATTTGAAATGTAAAGTTAATTATAATTTTCAGAATAGTACATTATCTTTTTAATAATCCTTGTCCTCTAATATGTATTGAAGGATGAGTTGATTTGCTTTAACATTCAGTCAGTCAGGTAGCGGGATGCACTTGAGTTGACATTTTTCATACTGTTAGTTTGTAATTTTTTACATTTGTTAAATTGAATTTTAAAAATATTATGCTGTTGGGCCCGGTGGTGCATGCCTATAAACCCAGTACCTGGGAGGCGGAGACAGGAGGGCCACAGGTTTGAAGCCTGTATGCGGTAACTTAGTGGGGCCCTGTTTAAAAAAACAAAATATAAAAAAAGGAATGGGAGTAACTCAGAAGTAAAATACCCCTGGGTTCAACCTCCAGTACTGAGAGGGAGAGAGAAATGAGGCTGATTTCGGTTCTATTCATCTTCTGCGTGGAGCTCTGCAGTGTCATACTCACTGCCCTTCCTTCTTCCCACCTTTCAAGTCTCTTCTACATAAGGCACTAGGTCTATTTCTTGGAAACGTTTGGTGCTTTCCAAAGTTTTCAAGACGAGGGCTCACTCTAAAAGTCTTTAACAATTTGGGGATCGCCTGCCTAATCATTCACCTATTTTTTTTTGCGTTACTGGAGATTGAACCCAGGGGCATTTTACCTCTGAGCTACACCTCCAGTCCTATTTTTTACTTTTTATTTTGAAACAGGATCTCACTAAGTTGCAGAGGGCCTCACTAAGTAGTTGAAGCTGGTTTTGAACCTGCGATCCTCCTGTCTCAGCCTCCCAAGTACTGGGATTACAAGCATGTGCCACCATACCCAGCTCACCTATTTCTTTTGCCCAAGAAAATCTATCTCCCTGTTATTGTTTCCAATATGATATTTGACACATCCTTTATGTTTTTGTCCATTGTGTGCTCAGCCTTACTGCCATCTCACTTGAAATTACTCTCAACTAAATCTTATTTTCCCTTTAAGGATCTATTCAAATTCTTTAATAAGCCTTTCCTGACCACTCTGGCCAGCACAGTCTTCTCCTAATGGGCTATTTATAATTGCTTTTGAATATAGATACCTATCAGAATCCTCTGTCATAAATTTAAAATTTGGAAAATACAAATGCCTGGGCCCTCTGCCTGGAGATTGTGATTCAGGAGGCCTGAGGTATATAAGCTGGGAACCTTGTTTCTTAAAGTCCCACCCGGGATCAGAGCCGACTGTGCAACTGGTGAAGTCCTATGAAAAACAAAAATGCTAGACCCTGTCTTCAAAACCCAGGGGGAAAAGTACCATTAAAAGTATTGAAACAAAGTTTTCCCCCTTTCCCACCGTCTCTCTCTCAACTTGTCATGGTATATTTTCCTTGCTATTCAATATCATGATATAAATATAGAACTAAGTTATTAAAATTAATTTTGTTGTTCTTTATATTGTAAAATGCCAGTTTTAAATGCAAATGTAGGACAATTTAGCTCATATGGAATCACTGAAATTACACAATTGCTACTCCATAACTCATATATGCATATGCATTTTTAAAAATCAGGATAGTAGAAAACTTCACAAAACAAATGCAACTGTTTCAGTTCAGCGAACACTACCAACACTCTCCTCCACTGACGGATGAGAAAGGACTGAAAAGAAAAAGAACTATGAGAAACCTTGTCTTTCTCTTTCCATGTCATCATTTTTAGCGTAAGCGACCTGTGAACACAGAAAAATAACTCAGTAGGAAAGGAATGGTTGATTCCTTGGTTGCTGTTGACACCTTGACGAATTTAAAGCAAGTGTTGGCCAAACAGAGTGTGGCCTCCTGGGCCTGTCCGCACCCCCACAGAGGGGTAAGTACAACTTAAACACAAGAGGTTTAATTCTCTCCACTAAAAATAGGAGGAAAGACCATTCTCCTTTTCTTTTTCTTAGAGTATTTACTTTAGAAAACTTATAACTGTAAATTCTCTATTTTTTCTTTGAAATATATGTGAATCTTTTAAAAATGAATTAAGCCTTTCACCAGCTCTATGGTCCGGGTCTTTCCCAAGGACTAGAGAACCATCTCTTTGAAATATGATCAAGGAAGATGGCTCCCTATCATCAAGTTTCTTTGGAGCTCTACTTCTGAAGGGCATCACCTCACAACTACCTCCATCTTAAAGATATAGATGTTTATTTATTTATTTTGAGCTAAAGCCGATCATCTAACACAGACGTTCACCCCAATTACCAATTGATGAACTATATGTGACAAATGGTGCCCTCCTGTCCTCTTTTTTTATTGGTACCTTGTAGTTATATATCATAGTGAGATCCAAAGTGATACATTCATATGTGCACACACTATCTCTTGCTGTGTTTCCCTCCGACTAGTTATTGTTTATCTTGAGGACATATATGTAATGGGTTGTATTTGCTTGGTTATATAAAAGGATGTCATTTCCTTAGCAGGTTGCCTATGATGAGCATCACATTTTGGTTGAATGCTTATTCAAAAATAAAATTGTTTTATCCTCTTCTACCTTTGTGCTGAGGTTTTCTGGGTAGGAAGGAGGTTTTGTTTTTAAATTTATCTTCCCACCAATATGCATTTTGAATCCTGCTGATCTTCTCTGACCTCCACCAGAATTCTGCACTCATGGGACATAATAAACACTATATGCAGACAGAAAGGCAAAGAATGACTGTAACCTGGCATGCCACACATGCCCCACTGTTTCATAGGATTTCACTTATAAAACCCAAGTTCAAAGACAAAATCATGAAGAATTTCAAGACATCAACAGCAGAACAATAAACCAATGCAGGCATGTCTCCAAAGCTGGTGATTCTAGTATGGACCCCTGATTAACAAACGCTGGCTTACAGCAAATACCGTCTGAACCACTGCCTCCCGACTCTAATAAAATATTTAAGACAAGCTGGTCATGGTGGTGCACACCTGTAATACCAGGACTTGGGAGAATGAGACAGGTGGATCACAAGTTGGAGGCCAGCCTCAATAATTTAGCAAGACCCTGTTTCAAAATAAAAAATAAAAAGGACCTAGTGTATAGATGTGAGGTACAATGTCCCTGGGTTCAATCCCTGTATCACACACACACACACACACACACACACACACCCCACACCCTTAAACAATGAGAACATTAATAATTATTAGTTTCCTTATTTCCTTTTAAATTATATTTCATTAAATATAAATTCCATTACCAATGAATTCTGAAAAGACAAACATTTTTCACTGAATTTAATTATATCTACCTTTACTCCAGAGAAGTAACCATTGGCTAAGTCTTGGAAATGTTTTAGTTACAAACAGCTTTCCAAGTAAATAACATCACCCCTGCCTGATTCAGTTTATAGAAGCAGAAGTAAATAACCATGTCCACTCAGCAACCATAAATCAGAAATAACTGTTATTAAACCCAAGTATTTTATTCTTGGGAGGGGATATGAAGCCAATCTCAGAACTTCATGTAAATATTTGTATATACAGCAGCAGTTTAGAAACATATAGGAACTGTTGGCAATAGAAACAGAATACAACAGAAGGAGAAAACAAAAGAGAAAGATCTTAAAGGAATTGTATTCTGGGATTAATTATCTTAAACAAAATATCTTTTCAACATGTGTCAATTCCATGTAGGATTTAGCATTCAAAATGCCAAATTTTCCAGAAAACATTAAATTATGTATAGCATACTCTATTGACAAAGGTATGGAATTATATAACTAATTTCCATTAATTTGTGCATTTAATTATTAGAATATTTGGGGTCTAAATGATTTAATTTCCCACTTCTCTAGAACTTTACATAAAAGAGTAGTTTAATTTAATCACATTTGTTAAAATTAAATTGACCTTTCTTTAAAAATCCAGCTCTACCAAAAGAAATAAGATGTTTTTTCCAATAACTATTATAATTACAATATTTCAGTCAAAATATCCAAGTTTGGTCATTAAATTTAAGAAAAAAATTGATTAGTTACCTAAGTAATTCCCAGAGATCTGTGCTTAGTATAAAGCCCCAAATAATAATTGTGTGTGAGAGCTACAAAATGAGTTCTTTTGCAGACTTAATGGTTTTTCCTATCAGTTTTCACTTCACTTCTACACATATTTCTTTGTTCTGCTCTTACCTCAACTCTACTTTTCTTCTTCCATAAATGTGTTCTATTGAGTTATCTAAGATATACCTCATGCTATTACTTTCCTTTTCCTAAGAAAACCAATTTTTGTAAAGAGGCTAGAAATCCCATCCTCATCTGGGTCTTTGCAGTGGGAAGGTTGTTCTAACTCATCAAGGCTGCTACTAGCTCTCTAATTTCAATTATCATTTAGTGGGCTCATTCCATGTGAAAATAAAACTGGCACAATTTTAGTCTCATTTGACATCTGAGACTCTATAGTGCATCAGCTTTGCCCTGCTGGCCTTCCTAGTTTAGCTGCAGAAACTCTAAGAGCTCCAGCAAGATTATCAGTTTTATATTTAGTATCAGAGAGTATATATTTAAGGGATGGGATCATAAATTCAAGGGAAGACAGACCATGCAGAACATGATACTTGTAAGGTCTGTGCTCCTGCTCTAAAATATTTGCTTCTCTAAATTCTGGTGTAAGTAAGTCTAACCCTAAAACTATTAATACTTCTTACAGGGTAACAATTGGAATAGAATTACTCCATCATATTTTTGGCTGTAAGCATAAGTGAAAATTATAATTGCATGAAAATAAAATGCTGCAACACAAAAATAACGTATAAACTTTTCAACATTTTTTCCTGACACTTGTGTGGTATCTGGTACACAATAGGCACTCAATAAATATTGAGTAGATTTATCAATGAATCTCAATTTTCTCCAGTAATCTGTCCAGCAGTCTATGTGTATTTTTCATCAGTGAGCTTTTTACATCTCTCTATCTATCTTCTATATCCTTCTTTTTACAGATAGCATACTTGCATTTTCTTGTCTCTTTAGTGAACAGTGTAATTCTCAAAGCTCTACTCTACTTTAGCAGTATAGACCCCATTGTTTCTTCGAATTTTCTTCCTAATATTCAATTTTATAGCAGGGACAGCAAACCCCTACATACAATTTTGTTCTTATTTACCAGTTTGTATTTGTTTAATGATTTTATGCAGGCTAACATTGTCTCTGCAATGTGATTTTAAGCTTGTTAATAGAAGTGAAAATATTATAAGCCATTTTGTATTACCTCTGGGTCTGATAAAAATATTAGGTAATTATAGTGGTCATTATATTATGAGTGATTGACCAAGTCAAATGAGTCACCTACTAGCAGTTATTCATCCTTTCATCAAGTGTTTATTGAGCCAGACTGTAACACCATCGTAGGCTTTGAGAAAGCAGTTCTTTCAAAATATTTTCCCTTTGCTATGACTGTCCTGGTAATCTCTGTCTCACAATATGATACAAATAAGAATTGTATGACTAAGCAGGAGACTTGAGACTTGTCCTGACTCTGTTTTCTTGGCTCAGACTTTGGGATGCCAATTAATATGGTGGTTGTTATAGAATAATTGCCCCTCAAAGATATTCACATCCTAATCCCCAGAACCTGTGACTATGTTCTCCTAGATGGCAAGGAGACTTTGTACATGTAATCAAGCTAAGGATTTTAAGATAGGGAGATCAGTCTAGGTGAGCTCGGCGTGATCACAAATGTCCTTAAAAGAAGGAAGAAGGAGGCTGAAGAGTCAGAGAAGGAGGTATGAGGAGCTAAAGGCTAGTGGTGAGAGAAAAAACAAAGAGAAAGAGACTGAGAGCTTTGGAGATATTGTGCTACTGGTTTTGGAGATGGAGGAAGGGACCATCTCCCAGGGAATGCAGTTGATTTCTAGAAGCTAGAAAAGACAAGGAAACAGAGTCTCCTCACAGCCTTCAGAAGGGATTCCGGCCTATTGACAACCTTTATTTTAGCCCAGTAAAAACCATTTATGACTTCTAACCTCCAGAGCTATCAAGTAATTAATTTTTGTAGTTTTAGTTTGTGGTAACTTGTAATAGGAGCAATAGGTAATGAATGCAGTGGTTGGAAACCCAGGCTTTTCTGTTCAAAGACCTACCTTTGCCTCAGTGCTTCTATCTGTAAAAATGGGAATAACAAAAGCACAAACATCCTAACTTGGTTGCTTAGCTGTGGTTGAGTATTAACAAATGCTTACTTGTGCTGTATTCTCTTTTGATTTTTAAATATATATTATAAGCCAGGCGTGGTGGCACACGCTTGTAATCCCAGTACCTGGGAGGTTGAGACCTGAGGATCCGGGTTCGCGGCCAGACTCAGCTACTTAGTGAGGCCCTCCGCAACTTAGTGAGACCCTGTTTTAAAATAAAGAATAAAAAATAGGGCTGGGGGATTGCTCGGAGGTAGACTGCCCCTGGGATCAATCCCCAGTACCAAAATATATATATATATATATATATATATATATATATATATATATATTATATTTTTATGTTTTTTGAACCATTTAGTTAACTATTCCCAGAAGACTTAGCTAAATTTTATCAAAACAATGTGCTCGGAAAGTACTTAGTACATTTTAATGCATGAATGGTTTTTAAAGCAAAAATATAAGTGACTGGGTTGCAGGGTTAAATATATAAAATTTTCAATTCAAATATTAATAACAATAATAACAGAAATTTTACTTCCCATACAGTTTGGATAAATTACTTTAAAAAATCCTAAACTATAGAGAGGATGTGAAACCAAAATCAAAGGAATGACTTAAGCAACTGCGGAAAAACTTTAATGTCAAAGGAAGTGGTTCAGAATAACTCGGATTGATTATCCACACAGTTTGAATTTGCCAAATGAAGGCTAAGTTTCCACTACATTCCTCTCTGCAAGTCTTCTTTGTCCAGCAGAGTCAGCAAATCACCTTGATATTTCCTACAGGAACCAGCAGTCTTGAGTAGATTGTAGCCAGGAGGCAGCCAGTCCACCCCCTGGGCTGCTGACATCTTCATTGTATTTAGTTTGGGATATTCATCTAGTAATGCTGCATCTATGTGTTCCCTTTCCAATCTCTTTGTACAACAGAAATATTAAAGAGTAAAATAGAGGCACAATATGGAAGAATGTCAATGTCCCTTTATGCAAATCAACATAATACTATGCAAATTAAAGATATTTAAATTGATTAACTGTCTTAGGACAAAGGAATTTATCACATTGAATTATCTTTGAAGGTTTTATTTTTATAGAGCAGTCTTAGGTCCATGGCAAAATAAATAGGAATGTGCAGAGATTTCCCATATTCCCCCTGTCTCTGCACATGTGTGGTGTCCTCCATGATCAACATCCCCTACCAGAGTAGGACATTTTTTACAATTGATGAACCTACATCTACACACCAAGATGGCCAAAAGTTCATAGTTCACATTAGGGATTATTCTTGGTGTTGGACATTCTTTGGGTTTGGACAAATGTATAATATCATAGATCCATCATTATATTATTATATAGTATTTTCTCTGTCCTAAAAACCCTCTGAACTCTGCCTGTTCTTCATCCATCCCTCTGACAACACTGAACATTTTACTTTCTCCATAGTTTTGCCTTTTCCAGAATGTCATATAGTGGGACTTATACAGTTGAAAAGCCTTTTCAGATTGGCTTCTTTCACTTAATAATATGTATTTAAGATCCCTTCATGTCTTTTCATGGTTTGACTGCTCATTTCTTTTTAGTGATGAGTACTATCCCATTGTCTAAATGTACCTTTATTCATTCTGTACCTACTGAAGAATATCTTGGCTGCTTCCAAGGTTTTGCAATTATGAATAAGGCTGCTATAAACATCCACAGGCAGGTTGTTGTGTAGACATAAGTTTTCAACTCTTTTGGGTAAATACCAAGAAGCACAATTGCTGGATCATATGTTAAGGATATGTTCTGTTTCACAGAAATCCATCAAAATGTCTTCCCAGTGGCTGTTGGATCTGGCTTCCCCACCAGGCAGCGAGTTTCTGTTGTCCACGCTTTGCCAGCATTGGAGCTCTCAGTGGTCCAGATTCTGGTCATTCTAATAGGTATGTAGTGGTATCATGTTTTAAATTACATTGAATTTGTGTATTGAATTCTGAATGGAAATGCTTTCTACATTAGCTTAATTTCTTATTTGTCTGCTAAAGATGCATGCTATAGAGTGTGATCAGAATTTTTTTTAATGTTTTTATTGGTGCATTGTAGTCTCACATCACAATGAGTATCAGTTTGGGGTTAACATACGTGCACACAGCTCTTATTCACCAACTTTTCTTAGCCTTCATTGAGTATAAAGCGTTATGCTAGGAAGTAAGGAGTGTTTCTTTGATGGTTAATGTTATATGTCAATTGGACTGCGCTAAAGGAAGCCCAGTTAGCTGGCAGAATATTATTTTCAATCCTCAGTCTGTGAGGGTGACTCTGGAATAAATTATCATTGGCATTTGAATGAGTAGAGTAACTCAAGAAGATCTACCCTCACCAGTGGCTGAGTACCACCCATCTATTGATGGCCCAACAGAATAAAAAGGCACAGGAAGAGGGAATTTGCTCAGTCACTCTCTTTGGTCTTGGACAAACCATCCTCTGTCCTCAGATATTAGGGCTCCTGGTTCTTGAGCCATGGGACTCTGGTACTTTTGTCCCTGCTCCCTCGTCCCTAGATTCTCAGGCCTTCAGACTCAAGACTGAATTTCATCACTGGCTTTCTTGACATTCCAACTTGCAGATGACATAGTGTGGGACTTCTCAGCCTCTGTAATCACATGAGCCAATTTCCACATGAATCTCCTTTTGTGTATCTCTGTATATCCCTTTTGTTGTATTTCTCTGGAGAATCCCAACTAATTCAGTTCCTAGTACCTAACACTTCTCAGATTTTCAAAAAGGCAATACAGCTGGAAAATGCCCACATTTCATTTGAATTCATTGCACCCAGTTTATTGAGTAGCTTGCAGAGAGCTCTGTCATTTGACATGCATGGATATAATTTTTATCCAGTATACCATGTCCCCTTTTTCCTTTCAAAGGTCCATTTGTATCCCTTACATAGTGATGTTAACTTTGAAGAGCTGGAAAAATAGAAATAACAAAGTGACACCAAATAAAAAGAAACATCATCAGAAAGGAATTTTTTCATCCTGAGGTGGATTTAATATGTGACAGTTTAACTAATGGCCAAGCACATTACAAATGAAACACGTACAGCTAACTCATGGTTGAATCACTAGCAGTAATAAGTTTTATTTCATTCAACCAATTTCTTCCTGTTTTCTCCTTGTCCTTCTTTTATCTTTTCTTCCCTCTTTTCTCTTATTTTAGAATGCTGAAAGATTGCCAAGATGCTTCTTTTCCTATAGGTCTGTCATGTCTAGCCACTTTCCTTCTCAGAATGTGATAGATATTATTTATATGCAGTGTGTCTTGGAGGAAACTGGATTTTACTCTTTTCCCATAGGGCCCTATAAGAGGAGAGTCCCAGATTTTATCTGGCTTACTAAGACCATATCCTTTTGTGATAAATAAAGCTATTTGTTTTTTTATTATGCATTCAAATTTAAGGTACACAATCTGTATGATTTTTTTCTTTTAATTTTAAGGTATTGATTACAACATATATATTAAATTTCCTCCAAAATATCATATAGTTCGGTTAGTTGGTTATTTAACTATGTCTCATTCTATATATGATACTTAAGGCAGTGTATGAGACTATAAACAAGAGGATACAAATTTGAAAATAAAAAATTTGAGCTAGGCGTGGTGGTACATGGCTATAATCCCAGCTAATAAGGAGGCTGAGGCAGGAGAATCACAAGTTAGATCCTGGGCAACTTAGTGGGACCCTGTTTCAAAATAAAAAATAAAAAAAGGCTGAGGATGTGGTTCGATGATAGAGCACCCTTGGGTTCAGTCCCCAGTACTGATGGGAGGGGAG
Source organism: Glis glis (assembly GCA_004027185.1). Classification (NCBI taxonomy): domain Eukaryota; kingdom Metazoa; phylum Chordata; class Mammalia; order Rodentia; family Gliridae; genus Glis; species Glis glis. The sequence goes on along the minus strand of PVJS01022983.1, from coordinate 17,606 downwards.
AGAGAGAGAGATTGATTAACTAGAAGAATGAGACTCTCAGGGTGGCAGCTTAATCTGCATTCATGTGGACCACAAGAGCTTACAGAATTCCAAAACTTGGGTTATAGAATGGGCTGTTAGCTAGAATTATGTGTAAATTTCTTGTCCATCAAAATATATGTAACATTATAATATGTTTGCTCCTCCAGATAAACAAGTAGTTTTCACCAAAATCTAAAGCAAATTATTTATATGATAACAATAACATTGATAATAGCTCATGCTTATGAAATGTTTACTTCTAGGCATTACTCTAAGACCTTCTGTCATTTATTAATTACAATAACCCTTTGAAGTGAGAACTATTTTATGCCTGTTTTAAAAATCAGAAAACAGACTTCCAGAGTTAGCAAACTCAATAAAGCAGGAGATGCAAAGCATGATTCAAGTAGGCAGTTCTTTAATGGTCTGGCTTAATCCAGAGGTAATGGTAGGATAGCTTAAAGGAATGCATAAACAGCACATTAAATGCTTAAGTCAAAATGAGATCATGCTTCTCATTTATATGTGGAATCTAAAAAAGTTGAACCCATAGAAGTACAGTTGAATGGCAGGTACCAGAGGCTGAGGGGGAAATGAGGTGGGTGGGGCTTGCAGAGGTGTTGGTCGAAGAATTTAAGATTTCAGTTAGACAAAACATTCAAAATATCTATTGTACAAAATGGCGCTTATAGTTAATAACAATATATTGTGTGCTTAACAATTTCTAGAAGAGATTTTAAATGTTCTCTGACAAAAATAAGTGAGGTAATAGATATGTTCATTAGCTTGGTTTAATCATTCCACAATGCATACATATATCAAAACATCATGTTGTACACCATTAATATATACATGTTTAATTTGTCAATAATAAACTGGATCATGCTATTTAGTAATCCTCTGTTATTACATCACACTATATCCTGAATAACTTCTCACATAATAATGGAAAAACTAGATGCTGATTTAATGGCCACCTTATGCTTCATTGGATGTCTCAGCTATAATTTATTTAATTGCTTTCTCATATTGTGCACATAATTTGTTTCCCACTTCTCATAATTTTAAACACTGTGAGGAAAAACATTCTTGCATAGATATCTGTATGATTTTTTTCTGATTATTCTCTTAAGATAAATCTCTAGAAGTGGAATTACAGTACAAAAATTAATGTAAAAATTTTAAGGCTTTTGGTGAATAGTGTCAAAACTCTTCCCCAAAGTCTGATCAAATTTATATACTTATGGGTAGAGTGCAGTACTGAACTTATTATTCTTTTATATTTTTGACAACTAAAAAACTCATATCTGTGTCTTTAAAAGGGAAATTGAAAACTTCTTATGTGTGTTGATTATTTTTTAATTCTCACTTTGTGAATTATGTTTCCAGTTCATTTTTCTACTAATGTGGTTATTATTTTTTTTATTTATTCTTAACAGTTCTTTCTAGATAAAGGATACTCCCTGATGGCTCTCAGATATGTTGCAAGTATTTTTTTCTTTCTAAAAATGTACTTTTATTGGTGTATTATAATTGTACATCATAATGGGGTTCAGAGTGACAGACGCATACATGCACAGAGCTGTTGGTGTGTTTCTTTCCAGATCCCAATCTGAACCCTCACCCTCCACACGCATGTTATTAAGATTAGTGTTTATAATGTAGAAGGTGAACATAGCATTGTTTGAACTATTTCCTTCATCAATTCTCCTCACCACCTCCATCCCTTAATCCTCTTCCAATATTTAACTGGTATCTCTCTTCATTTATCTAAAATCTCTTTTGTTTCCCAATTTCTCTCTAACGTCCACACATAAGAGAAAACATACAACACTTCACTTTCTGAAACTGGCTAACCTTACTTAGCATAATATTCTCTGGTTCCATCCATTTTCCTGCAACTGACATAATTTTTGTTACTTATGGCTGAGCAAACTTCCTTTGTGTGAATATACCACAGTTTCATTATCCATTCATCTGTTGATGGACACCTAGGTTGGTTCCATAATTTGGCTATTATGAATTGTGCTACTATAAACATGAATATGCATGTATCACTATAACATTCTGACTTCATTGCCTTTGGAAAGATATTGAGGAGTGGTATAGCTGGATAAGATGATGGTTCCATTCAGTCTTCTGAGAAATCTCCACACTGATCTCCATAGTGGCTCTACTAATTGCAAGTCCACCAACAGTGTATACAACATGATTGCCGTTCTAACTGGAGTTAGATGGAATCTCAGTGTACTTTTGATTTTCATTTTCCTAGACCTAGAAATCAGACCAGAAACTTTTCTATTACTAGAAGAGGACATAGGACCAGCTCTTCAACATATAGGCACCGGTAGAGACTTCCTCAATAAGACCCCCAAAACTTAGTTATTAAAAATGAGAATTAATAAATGGTATGGGATTAAATTTAAAAAGCTTTTTTTACAGCAAAGGAAACCATCAAGAGTCTAAAGAGAAAGCCTACCAATTGGGAGAAGATCTTTGCCAGCTACTTTTCTGATAGAGGACTGATATCTAGACTATATAAAGAATTAAAAAAAACTTAACACTAAAAAACCAAATAACCCAATTAAAAATGGGCAATTGAACTGAATAGACACTTCTCAAAAGAAGAAATACAAATGGCCAATAAATATATGAAAAGTGTTCAACCTCACTAGCAATCAGGAAAATGCAAGATGTGTTATTTAGTGTGTTATTTGCCTTCCTTTCCATTTTGCTTATATTTTCCTCTGCATAAAAATATATCTTATTTGTGTCAAATCCATCAGTCTTGTCCTTTATGTGTTCTGCGTTTTGTGTCATTACTAGGTTGTTCTTCCCTAATTGATAGCCATAAAATCTCTTGGGCATTTGCTTTTTTCTTAATAACGTCATGTGAACCACATGGAATGACTCAAGATTAATTTTTCCCAGAAGGCCAGTGACTAAAGGAGAGTTAGTAAAAGCTGCTAATAATCTTGTGTTATTAACAAGAGTGCTACACAAGATGAGAACATGAATCTACAACTATATTCCATGTATTCTGAGAGCCACCATGGAGTTCTTTATGGGTTTGACCCCTGGTGGAGAAACTATAGACTAATTATTATACACATTAACAGTTAATAGTGGCATATCCCTGCCTGCATCCCCCAGTCTTCTTTTATAAAACATAGACTTAAAAATTCAAATCAGGATTTGTCAAAGAGACATCTATCATAAAATGTTCATGCAGATGTAAAATAGCAAATGATCTTTATCTTGGAGGGGGGAAAACATGGGGATAAATAGACTCCACTCTCTCATGTTAGGTTCAGGTAGAATCATATGCACTTAAAAATTTTAAAATGGAAACTTCACATACATTGTTAAATGTGATAATTTAATTGTAGTGACAATTAAATTTTTTTCCACGTTTTACAGCATCTCTTTCTGATATTTGGCTAGACAAAAAATAAAATCGTCACTGGGATATCAAATATGTCAGGTTTTTCCAGAGAAATACAACCAACATCACACATGCACACAAGCTATATAATAAGAAATTGGCTCACACAATGATGGAGTTGAACTGACGGAATTGACAAGTCCAAAATCTGCAGAGCCAATGTCCCAATTTGAGTCTGAAGGCTGGCAGCTGCTGAAGACCAGGAAAACTTGATGCTGCGGATTGTCAGACTGGAAGAGTTGATGCTCCTGTTTCAAGGCCATTGGACAAGGGAACTCTCTCTTACTTGGGAAAGGGTCAGCCTTTTGTCCTAGTCAAGTCTTCAACTAATTGGATGAGGCCCATGCACTGTAGGGAGAGCAATCTGCTTTAGTCAGTCTACCAATTTAAATGTTCATCTCATCCCAAAACATGCTCACAGAAACTTGGAATAATGTTTGGCAAATATCTGGGTAACCCTTGACCCAGTCAAGTGGACACATAAAATTAAGCATCACAATATGTATAATTTTGAAATACAGCCATGTAGCCCAGATGTCATCCATGCTGCTCTGCCCTTTGAAATCCAAGTAAAATTCACTCAGATTCCATTCTAGGTGAAGTAGATTCTTGGACTTCTCCCCAGTCTTTCCAGGAATTCTGGGTGTGTAAGAGACTGACTTATGTTCTTCCCAGGCTGACTTCAGCTCTGGCTTGAATTATCTTTTTAAAGGATATCTCAGTGTCCCATGTGTATTTTGTACTTACTTCATATCATGCCAGCGAAAGCACAGCTCAGCTTCTTTCTTTAGTTTTCACAGGACAAAATTAACACAGGCACACATACAAACATAAACACATATCAACAAACAGTTCATCTGAAATATTTGCATGGATTATAGATTTTACTGAAGCTCTTGATAATATAGAAAGATTTCATAGAGAAGATATGCAAACATTTATTTTAGATATTTCTGATCATAAATATTTGGATCATTTTGGCACATTGAACCTCCAAAAGTGGGGTGAATGAATCCTAGGAGGTTGCATTATATTTCATTAGCTTGAGAACACAACATTAGAACTTCTGCTTATCTTTTATCTGAAAAATAAGTAAGAAATTAAACTTTACTAATATCAGATCAATAGTAGTATATTTACAAAATGTTCTAAGAAATATAAGCATATTTGAAATATGTATTGAAAAGTATTTTACTGATTAGCATACAGAATCAAAAATATCTTTGTAAATTATTTCTTTAACTGCATTTCTGATTTCTTTACCTTTTCTTTCAAGCTTTCTTTTTCCCCCTCTCCTCAGAACTTCTTTCCATATTCTCTTAGCAAAAATAATATTAGTCAAATTAAGTTATTAATCTCTTAAGTTTTCATTCATAGTAATGAAACTTTCTCCAGTGCTTACCCCCAACTCCACCCCAGTTTTTTTAAACCTTTCTTTCTTTTTTTTTTTTTTGCAGTACCGGGGATTGAACTCAGGGGCGTTCTACCTCCGCGCTACACCCCCGGCCCTATTTTTTATACTTTATTTTGAAACTGGGTCTCATGAAGTTGCGGAGGGCCTCAGTAAGTAGAGAGAGAGAGAGACAGGGAGAGAGAGGGAGAGAGAGAGAGAGAGAGAGAGAG
>PVJS01022983.1:0-12417 GCA_004027185.1 Glis glis | reverse complement strand
CCCCACCAATCTCAGAAACAGAGAAGCAGTAAAATGATTGACTTTCCCATTGTTAGAAGCAACACAACTAGAAGAGAGAATCACCCAATGCCTAGTTTTGATTTTATTTTATTTTAATTTATTTTTTTTTTTGCGGTACTGGGTATTGAACCTAGGGGCATTCTACCTTGGAACTACACCCCCAGCCCTATTTTTTCATTCTTTATTTTGAAACAGGGTCTCACTAAGTTGTAGAGGGCCTCACTAAGTAGCTGAGGCTGGCCATGAACCTGCAACCTCAGGTCTCAGCTTCCCAAGTACTGGGATTTCAAGAACCTCTGTTTCTCATTAATGAAAATTATGGTGGATATTTTGTGGTTCAAAGAAACCTCTACTAAAGGAAGAAATAAAACAGGGACCCTAGTGATGGATTGTTGCAGGGGACACTTCCTCATCTTTCTATCCAAGGGAAGATAGAATACAGATTCTGGCCTATAATTCCTATATGCTGCTGATATTCTCCCTACACAAGTGACTCGGTGACTGTAACTCCAGGCCTGATGATGGCATCATGGGAGCCCTGGAAATACAAGACTCCTCTTTACTGACCTTGTGGAAGTGATTTCATTCCCCTACAATATCATAATATTTTCTTTATAAAAACAAGTGTGATGAGTGATGATAGAGAACATTGAAAACTATGATTTTAATTAAATGTTATCATTGAGTACTTATTCTTTCAATATTTCTCAGATAAACCCTAGAGTTTTCATAATTTGTAGCCAAATAAGGTTTGGAAATGCTTCACATGCTGTGTATTCTTGGAGAGTCAAAATGCTGATTAATATGTTGAAGGCCTTGAGAAGCCTACAGGAGAGAAACTTGTTTAAATTTCTTTAAACTAATATTTCCTCAACTTACTTGTTACCAACTGTTTCTCAAATACCATCACTGTTATGATACAGCATTGCTCTGTGAACAGAGTTTGAGAAATGCTACATAAATCAAGGAAGTATAGCATACATGTAGCCCAAAACTTGACCTTAAAGGGTGTCTAAGAAATAGAACTTTCTTTTCCCTTTCAAGGCAAAGATAACTAGATGTCCACTAAAGATTTATGCTCTTCATTTTTACTGTGGCTTTATAGGAAAACTGCTGCCCAGCATCCCATGCATCTATGTTGGCCATGCACTGAGTTATGGGCAAAAATTAAACATACCACTTATAGACAGATACTTTAAAAAACTAATCTGGTTATTCACCACATAAATAGAACTATGAACAAAAATCACATGATCATATCAATAGATGCTGAAAAAGCATTTGACAAAATCCAACACCCATTCATGTTAAAAACACTGCAGAAAATCGGAATAGAAGGAATGTATCTCAACATCATTAAGGCAATATACAATAAACACAAAGCCAACATCATATTGAATGGGGAAAAACTGCAGGAATTCCCTTTAAAATAAGGAACAAGACAAGGATGCCCACTATCACCACTCCTTTTCAATATAGTCCTCGAGACTCTTGCCAGAGCAGTAAGACAAGAGAAGGATATCAAAGGAATTCAAATAGGAAAAGAAGAATTAAAATTATCTTTATTTGCAGATGACATGATCCTATATCTAGAAGACCCAAAAAACTCAACCAAAAGACTACTAGAGCTGACTAACAAATTCAGCAGAGTAGCAGGATACAAAATCAACCTAAAAATATCAGTAGCTTTTCTATATGTCAACCATGAATCCATGGAGAAATAAATACAGAAAACTTCCCATTCACAACAACCTCAAAACCAATAAACTACCTAGGAATAAACCTAACCAAAGAGGTAAAAGACCTCCTCTACAATGAAAATTATAAAACACTAAAGAAAGAAATTGAAGATCTTGGAGGATGGAAAGATCTCCCTTGCTCTTGGATAGGCAGAATAAATATTATCAAAATGGCCATTCTAGGCTGGGCATGGTGGCACGTGCTTGTAATCCCAGTACTTTGGGAGGCTGAGACTGGAGGATCTGGGTTCGCGGGCAGCCTCATCTCTCTCTCTCTCTCTTTCTCTCTCTCTCTCTTTCTACTTAGTGAGGCCCTCCACAACTTCGTGAGACCCAGTTTCAAAATAAAGTATAAAAAATAGGGCCGGGGGTATAGCGCAGAGGTAGAATGCCCTTGGGTTCAATCCCCGATACCGCAAAAAAAAAAAAATGGCCATTCTACCAAAAGTGATCTACAGAATCAATGCAATCCCTATCAAAATACCAATGTCGTTCTTCATAGACCTAGAAAAATCAGTCATAAATTTCATATGGAGAAACAAAAGACCCAGAATAGCAAAGCAATTCTCAGCAATAAGAACCATGCAGGAGGCATCACAATTCCTGACTTCAAATCATACTATGGAGCTATAGTAATAAAAGCAGCATGGTATTGGCACAAAAACAGGCACATAGACCAATGGAACAGAATAGAACATACAGAAACAAATCCATACACTTATAGTCAATTGATCTTCAACAAAGGGGCCAAATTCATATGCTGGAGAAAAGACTGCCTTTTCAACAAATGATGTTGGGAAAACTGGTTATCCATTTCCAGAAAAATGTAACTAAGTCCTTACCTCTCACCCTGCACAGGAAAGGACTTGAGATAGACCAAAGACCTGGAAGTTAGACCAGAGACTATGAAGCTACTAGAGGAGGGCATAGGTTCAACACTCCAACATATAGGCATAGGTAGAAATTTCCTCAACAAGACCCCCAAAGCTGAGGAAATTAAAACAAGAATTAATAAGTGGAATGGCATTAAACTAAAAAGTTTCTGCACATCAGAGGAAACCATCAAGAGTCTAAAGAGAAAGCCTACAGAATGGGAGAAGATCTTTACCAGATATCCCTCTGATAGAGGGCTATCTAGAATATACAAAGAACTTAAAAGACTTTACACTAGAAAAACAAATAACCCAATCAAGAAATGGGCAACTGAATTGAATAGACACTTCACAAAAGTAGAGATACAAATGGCCAATAGATACACGAAAAAATGTTCAACACCATTAGCAATCAGGGAGATGCAAATCAAAACTATACTGAGATTTCATCCAACCCCAATCAGAATGGCAATCATCAAGAAGTCAAATAACAATAAATGTTGGCAAGGATGTGGGGAAATAGGAACTCTTCTACACTGTTGGTGGGATTGCAAACTAGTTCAGCCACTATGGAGATTAGTGTGGAGATTCCTTAGAAAACTAGGAATGGATCCACCATATGATCTGGCTATACCACTACTGGGTATCTTTCCAAAGAGGTTGAAACTAGAGAACTCCAGTGATATATGCATACCCATGTTCACAGCAGCACAATTCACAATAGCCAAATTATGGAACCAACCCAGGTGTCCATCAACAGATGAATGGATTACAAAATTATGGGAAATGCACACAATGAAATTCTACTCAGCAATAGAGAAGAACAAAATTAGGTCATTTGCAGGAAAATGAAAGGACCTGGAGAACATTATGTTAAGTGAGATTAGCCAATCAGAAAATGAAGGGTCATATGTTTTCTCTAGTATGCACAAGCTAGGGAGTAATTGGGATACAAGAGGGACTCCAGATAATGGAGGAGAAACCTCATTGGAGCCGGGGAGGTGGTCTAAGGGTAGGGGAGGAGGAAGACTGAGGTTCATTAATGGAAATATTACCATCGACTATGTGTATATATGTGAATATATCAATGTCATTCTCGGTACTCTGTATGGGGAATGAGGGAAAGGGGGAGGCGGGGGGGCACCAAGTGCTGTGGGCACGTATGTCATTGTCAGCATGATTTTCATTATGATGTGAGACTATAATGTACCAATTATATGTACCAATATAATGCACAGAAAAAATGTACCAATATAATGTACCAATATAATTCACAGAAACAAAAAGAAAAACTAATCTGACATCCTTTGCTACCTCCACCTCAGCCCATTGGATTGGCAGTATTGTGTTGCTAAAGATAAAAATGACAACAACAACAACAAGTGACATGTTCAATAACAATCCTTCTATCAGCTCGAGTTCCCAGATTGCTTGTGGAGCAGAGTGCTCTTGTCTCTGAGCCAACTGCACCCTCCACCTCACATAGACATCAATTAGTCTTTATATGAGATATAAAAATAGTGCATTATCCCAAACTTGTCATGAAGATTACTGAGGTCATCATTACTTGTATAGAAAATTGGTTTTATCATTACTAAATAGAAATATAAGGCCACAGATATTTGATATGTCTAGAGTCATTTGTTCATTCAGCAAACATTTACTGACGATGCATAATGTGCAAGATTTAAGAATATATAGATGAATATGAGAGTATCTAAATGAAGACAGATGTTTACACAACAAAATTGGGAAATAGCTCAGGTATTATATTAATAGCATGTAAGGGAAAATACATATGAAAATTTCTCCTTCCTTCCTTCCTTTCTACTTTTTTTTTTTTTTGAGATGGAGGTCTTACTATGTTGTCCAGCCTGGTCTCTAACTTCTGGACTCAAATAATCATCTTTCCTCTGCCTCCTGAGCAGCTGGGACTACAGGACCACACCACCATACCCAGACCACATTATAATTTTGACATTTGCATACTTGACAAAATTTAATACCCATTCAAGATAAATGTCTGGTAAGGTAGGAAGAGTAGAAGTGTTACTTAAATAGCTAAAGAGAAATGAAATGTACATCCACATACAGGAGATATTCAGAACCCCAATAAGACAAGATCACATAAGAACTTCTCAATGTCATATAAGAATCAAAATGACTAACACAGAGGTCAAGGAGAAAATATTAAATGCATCAAGAGCAAAAGGATGGGTGGCATTCAGAGACAAAACAATAAGAGTTACTCTGGATTTCTGAACACAAATCATGAAAGCCAGGAGGGCTTGGTGTGATGTACTCCAAACCCTGAAAGAAAAAAACTTCCAACCAAGACATCTTTCAAAATTGATGGAGAAAAAAAACCTTCCAAGACAAGCAGAAACTAAAAGAATTCATGACTACCAAGTCTGTACTAGAGAAAATATGTAAGGAAATCAAACACAAAGAAGAAAAAAGAAATAAATACCCAAACCAGAGAAGGGGCAAACTCCAACAGATGAGCAACTAAGTGAAGGAGAAATAACACTATATCAAATAGAAAACTCAAAATGACAGGATACAAAAATCATCTCTCAATGATAACATTGAATATCAAAGGTCTAAACTCCCCAATTAAAAGGCATAGACTGGCAATCTGGATTAAAGAACATAATCCAACTATATGCTGCATGCAAGAAATTCACCTTACAGGCAAAAATATTCATAGGCCAAAGGTAAAAGAATGGAAAAAGATATTCCATGCAAATGGAGGCTAAAAACAAGCAGGGGTAGCAGCTATCATATCCAACAAAACGGACCTTAAGCCAAAACTTATCAAAAGTGATAAAGTGGCTCATTTCTTACTGATAAAAGGAACACTTCAACAATAAGATATGATAGCAAACATTTATGCCCCAAACATGGGCACACCCACTTTCATAAAACAAAATTTTCAGTACATTAAGACTCAGATTCCAATACAATAATATTGGGAGACTTCAACACACCTTTCACATTATTAGACTGATCTTCCAGACAAAAGATGAGTAAAGACTCTTCAGACCCAAAGAACACTGTCAACGGAATGGGCCTAATAGACATATACAAAAACAATAGCTGGATACACAATATTCTTAGCTGCTCATGGAAGCTTTTCCAAAATAGACCATATTCTTGGCCACAAAACAAGTACCAGCAAATTAAAAAAAATTAATATAATTTCATGCATCTTTTCAGATCATAATGGAATGAAAGTAGAAATCAACAACAGGAAGACCCAAAGGAACTACATAAATAGATTGAGATTGAATGATATACTTTTGAATTAGGACTAGATCATACAAAAAATAAAGGGAGAAATAAAATAAATTCCTAGAATTAAACAAAGATACAGACACAACATGCCAAAATCTATGGGACACTTTGAAGGTGGTGGTAAGAGAAAAATTTATAATATTGAGTGCCCACATAAGAAAAACAGAAAGTCACCAAAACCTCAAGGCCCTTGAAAAACAGGAACGGACTAATCCCAATGCCAGTAGAAGGCACAAAATAATTAAAATCAGAGCAGAAATCAATGAAATAGAGAGGAATAAAAAAAAGTACAAAACATCACAAAAAGCTGGTTCTTTGAAAAGATAACCAAGATTGATAAACCCTGAGCCAACCTAACAAAAAGAAATAGAATCAACCCAAATTACTAAAATAAGAACTGAAAAGGGAGATATCACCACAGACAGTGGGGAACCCAGAGGATCATCAGAAACTGATTTGAAAATTTAAACTCTAACAAACTGGAAAATATAGAAGAAATTGACATATTTCTAGACACATACAACTACCTACATTGAACCAAGAGGATATAGAAAACCTAAACCAAGCAATAGCAAGCAAAGAGATAGAAACAGCAATAAAAAGCCTATCATCAAAGAAAAGCCCAGATTTAGACAGATTCCCATTGAATTCTACAAACCTTTATAGAAGAACTAAACCCATTCTTCACAAATTACTTCATGAAATAGAAAGAGAATCCTTCCAATCTCCTTCTATGATGTCACTATCACCTTAATACCGAAACCAAATAAAGATCCCTCAAGAAAAGAAAATTACAGATCAATTTTGTTGATGAACATATGTGCAAAAATTTCTAAACAAAATACTAGCAATACACATTCAAAACTATATCAATAAAACTACACTATGACCAAGTTGGTTTCATTCCAGGGATAAAATACCAGTTCAACATATGCAAATCAATATATGTAATTCACCACATTAATAGAACTAAGGACAAAAATCACATGATCATCTCAATAGATGCTTAAAATGCATTTGATAAAATCCATCATCCATTCATGTTAAAATCACTGCAGAAAATCAGAATAGAAGGAACTTACCTCAACATTTAAAAGCAATATATAATAAACAAAAAACCAACATACTGAATGTGGAAAAACTACAAGAATTCCCTTTAAAATCAGGAACAAGACAAGGAAGCCCACTATCATCACTCCTTTTCAATATAGTACTTGAGACTCTAGTCAGAGCAATAAGGCAAGAGAAGGAAATCAAAGGAATACAAAATAGGAAAAGAACTAAAATTATCTCTATTTGCAGATGACACGATCCTATCCTTAGGAGACCCCCCAAAAGAACTCAACCAAGACTTCTAAAGCTTATTAACAAATTCAGCAAGGTAGCAGGATACAAATCAATCTAAAAAAATCAGTAGCTTTTGTATATGCCAACCATGAATCCACTGAAAAAGAAATCCAGAAAACAACTCCATTCACAGTAACCTCAAAAACAATAAAATACCAACATCATTCTTCACAGACCTAGAAAAATCAGTCCTAAATTTCATTTCTTTAGGAAAAACAAAAGACCCAGAATAGCCAAAGCAATTCTCAGCAGTAAGAACCATGCAGGAGGCATCACAATACATGACTTCAAATTATACTACAGATCTACAGTAATAAAAACAGCATGGTATTGGCACAAAAACAGACACATAGACCAATGGAACAAATTCAAAAGATTCAGAAACAGATTCACACACTTATACCCAATTGATTTTCTACAAAGATGTCAAAAACATATGTTGGGGAAAAGGTAGCCTTTTCAACAAATGGTGTTGGCAAAACTGGTTATCCATTCATAGAAAAATGAAATTAAATCCTAACCTTTTACTCTGCACAAGAGTCAACTCAAGATGGATCAATGACCTGGAAATTAAACCAGAGACTCTGAAATTATTAGAGAAGGGCATAGGTTCAACAATCCAACATATAGGCAAAGGTTGACACTTCTTCAATAAGCCCCCCAAGGCATAAGAAATTAAAATGAGGATTGCATTAAATTAAAACAGGATTGCATTAAATTAAGGAGCTTCTGTGCAGCAAAGCCAAAAGCCTAAAGATAGAGCCTACAGAATGGGAGATCTTTGCCAGCTACTCCTGTGATAGAGGACTAATATGTAGAATATACAAGTAACTTAAGAAACTTACCACTAAAAAAAAACCCAATTAAAAAAAATGGGCAAGTGAACTAAATACACACTTCACAGAAGAAGAAATACAAATGGCCAATAAATATATGAAAAATATTTAACATTATTAGCAATCAAGGAGAAGCAAATTTAAGCTACACTGAGATTCCATCTAATCCCAATGACAATCATCAAGAACTCAAACAACAATAAATGCTGCTGAGGATATGGGGAAATAGAAACTCTTCTACACTGTTGGTGGGATTGCAAACTAGTGCAGCTGCTATAGAGATCAGTATGGATATGCCTAATAAAACTGGAAATTAATCCACCATATGATCCAGCTATAACATTCCTGGATATCTTTCCAAAGGGACTGAAATCAGAATATTACAGTGATACATGCATATCCATGTTTATAGCAGCACAATTCACAATAGCCAAATTATGGAACCAACCTAGGTGTCCATCAACAGATGAAATGATTACAAAATTATGGGATATACACACAATGGAATTCTACTCAACAGTGAAGAAGAACAAAATTATGTCATTTGCTGGAAAATGGATGGACTTGGAGAACATTAAGTTAAGTGAGATTAGCCAGTCCCAGAAAATGAAGGGTCATATGTTTTCTTTCATATGCATAATCTAGGGAGTAATTAGGATACAAGAGGGACTTTAGATAATGGAGGAGGAACCCCAGTGGAGCAAGGGAGGTGGTCCAGGGGAGGATGGTTGTTGGTGGAGGGAGAATTAACAAAGGAGGCACTTCCATTGATGTTATGTCCATATGTAAGAATACCAATGCTAATCTCAATATCATGTATGGGGAGTGGCGAGGGAGATGGGGAAACTCACCAAGTGCTGTGTGCATGTTTGTCACTATCATGCTGAACTACATTATGATGTGAGACTATAATGCACCAATAAAAGTATATAAACAATTTTTAAAAGCATAAAAAGAGGTCACTAAAAAATTTAATTCACTAGGTTCACACTGTAAAAACTAAAGAGGGATTTATGACTTTTAATAACATTTATTACAATATATAGTCATTCTAGAAATTTGTGATTTCAATTGTTGTCTTGTGAAACTTGTAATCTTTTCCGGTCTCATAAAAATTAAATGGATTGACTGGGGAGAAAAAATTAAGTAATTCAAAGGGACACAAAATTTTAGGCACCATTATAGGTATCTTTCAATGTAAAAAAATACTAGAATAATAAATCACCATCAATTCAGAAAAAGATGAAAAAAAACTATCTCTATTTGTAGATTTTGTTGTTCTAGAGAATCCTGGAAAATCTAAACAAGACTAGAACTAGAACTAGGAAGTTAATTCACCAAGGTCTCAGGGTACAACATTAACATGCAAAAAATAAATTATATTTTATATACTAGCAAACAACAATTGGAAGACCTAAATTATTAAAAAGTTTATATACAGCAGTACCCTAAAATATAAAATTCCTAGGAATAAATTTAACAAAAGTCTAATATCTAAACATTGAAAATTATAAAACATTACTGATAGAAATAAAAGAAGACATAAATGTAAAGATATATATTTTATGGATTGAGAGACTCAATTTACAAGTCTATAAAATATTTTAAACCATAAATGAAAAACAATAATAAATTGGACTTCATCAAAGTAAAAATACTTGCTTTTCAAAAGACAAAAAGGAAACACTAGGAGAAAATGTTTGCAACACATAGATCAGACAAAGGACTTGCATCTATATATCTAAGGAACATTACAAAGTCAAAAGTAAGCTGGTGTGGTGGTGCATACTTGTAATCCCAGTACTTGGGAGGCTGAGACAGGAGGATCACAAGTTTGAAGCCAGCCTTGGTAACATAATGAGACCTTGTCTCAAAACAAAAAATAAAAAGGGTGGGGAGTGTAGCTCAGTGGTCCCCTGGGTTCAATCCCCAGTACCACCAAAAATAAATAAACAAATAAATAAATAAATAAATAAATAAATAAAAAGAAAGAAAGAAAGAAAGAAAACCACCATACAACCCATAGGAAAATGGCACTCCACAAAAGAAGATCTATGGATGGATAATAAGCATATGTATGGTGCTTAACATCATTAGCCACCAGCAAAATTCAAATACAATGAGGTACCACTACACATCCATTACAATGGCTAGTTTTTAAAAATCCAGTGATATTAAGTGTTAAGGAACATGTGGAGTTCTTCAGTAATGTTGGCATTTTCTTGAAGAGTTAAACTTTTATCCATATGACCTAGTACTTCTATTCCTTGTTATTCATACAACAATGTCTGCAAATGTTGATAGCAGCTTTATTTTTGACACACCCAAACTGGAAGCAACCTGATGTCTATCTATATGTAAATAAATAAACAAATTGTGTTTTATCCACACAGTGGGATATTATTCAGCAATAAAGAAGAAAGAGCTATTGTTATATTTAACAAAATGGACGAATCTCAAAACTGTGCCGAATGAAAGAAGAATAGAGCAGGCGCTCTAATTAAATGATTTCATCTAAATTAAATCCTAAAAAATGATGTAAGATAATCCATAGTGACATAAAGGAGATCTGTAGTTGCCTATGGATGGAGATAGAGGAATGGAATTCTTACCAAGGGTCACAGGAAACCTTTAGGGATAATAAAAATGTTTATCTTGACTCTGGGAATGATGCTATGGGTCTATACACATGTCAAAGCTAATCAGATTTTATGGTTTAAGTATGTGCTGTTTAATGGGTTTCAATTTTACCATGAGAGATTTAAAACTTTTTAAATACGAGAAAAATATGGCTTGGCAACTTTCTACCTTATTCTACCTCATGAATTTCAGAATCAATTTGTTAGGGTCTGTGAAAAATCTGTTGGAATTTGTACACATTGAGACATCTCTTGGGCACAACTGTTTTCACCTTCAAGAGACATTTTTACTAACTTTTATTTTGTCACATCCACCTGGAAGATAAAGTTAAGGATAACAAAGACAATTTGAATTAAGCCAAATAATCTCCGAATGTATATTTCCCCCACATGCAGTTACCCAAAGCCTGAAAAAGTCTACTAAAAATACCATGTGTTTCTTTGTTGTCCTCTACCCACTTCCTTGAATTTTCCACTTGTGTATTTTGTGGCAAATTTCTAGTTTTTCTGTTTTACTCATCAGAATATTATTTTTAGAGATAATTTAAAACTATCAGATGCCCAGAAAATCTATTTTCAGCTCTATTTTATAGAAGAGTCAAACATTTCAAATAGTTAAGTATAAATGAAATTAAATACCAAAAATATAAATCTAATTAGAAATACAGATTCTCCAAGTTATGAATATGTTCTGCCAAGGTTGGCAGAATACATGATCACATCTCTAAGGTTTGCCATTTATACTCTAACACATGCAGAGATGAATCAATGTCTTTTTAGGCTGATAACTAACAAATTGCTTTAGGTTAGAACATTTTGAATGTGTTCAATTATATGGTGAGTTTACTAGTCACATTGATAAACTGATAATTTCATATCCTATAGGACTTTTTGTCCTTTCTGCATAGAAATTCCAGGAACATTAGCCATGGAAATAGGAATGCAGAATTTAGTGATAAGGGTTAGCATGTTAGAGTAAACATTTGGAGTACTACATTTTTAAAATTTTTCGTACTGGGGATTGAACCCAGGGGCGTTCTACCCCCAAGATACACCCCCAGCCCTTTTCATTTTTTATTTCAAAACAGGATCTTGCTAAGTTACTGAGGGGCTCACTAAGTAGCAGAGGCTGACCGCCAGTCTGCAATCCTCCTATCTCAGCCTCCCAAGTACTGGAATTACAGGCATGCTCTGCCATGCCCAGCTTACTATAATTAATTACAACTCCATTTATTAAGTCATTCCCCAGCATTAGGTGCTATGCTGAACATGTTATTAATAATGATAGTTAACATTTATAGAATGTTTATTTTGCACCAGACACTTTGTTAAACACTGTACATGCATTTTTCTCTGTTAATTCTTACAATTATACATAGAGATTAGCCTCATTTTACAAATACAGAAACTTGGAGCAAAAAACAGTAAATTTACAGTTCTATGGCTAGTAAATAGCTGCATCTAGAAGAATTAATTCTTGAGCATGTTAAGCCAGTTGTTTTCTCCTTGGTTATCCTCAAGGTATACCTTTTTATTTCTGAAAAAAATGACACAACTCCATGCTCACCCCTCCCCTTCCCTGATAGCCTTTGTTTTTCAGGTGACAGAAATCTTGAAGTACAAAGCATGATTCTTCTACCCTTTTTTTTTTTTTTTTTTTTTTTTG
>PVJS01022982.1:0-30032 GCA_004027185.1 Glis glis | reverse complement strand
AACATACCTTATTTGTGACTTGAAGAGTAAATATCAGCCGGGAATGGTGGTGCATGCCTGTAATCCCAGTACTTGGGAGGTTCAGACATGAGGATTGCAGGTTCAAGGACAGCCTCAGCAACTTAGTGAGACGTTCAGCAACCTAGTGAGTCCCTGATTCAAAATAAAAAAATGAAATAGGGCTGGGGTTGTAGCTTGGAGGCAGAATACCCCTGGGTTCAAGTCCCCAAAACAACAACAACAACAACAAAGAATAAGTATCTACCATTTACCTATGTGGACATTTGGTCTTCTCACTTATTCTGAATATTGTTTATATTTGCATACACCTTCCTATATCAAATTCCCAATAAAGCCGAATTATCTAATGCCATATGAAAGCAGTTGCTGAAGATGGGACTGTTGAAGATGACGTCGCTTGCTAGGAAGTGCCTAATCTCACATCCAGTGAGATCGGATGGGCACTGACGTCTAAGTGGCAGGTAGAAGCTGAAAGCTGAGGTTTCTACTTCTCTGCTCAACTCCTTGCTCCTTTGAGTTTGGCTGCCTTTCTACTTTACCTCCCTTTTGCTAACGCCTGCCTGGAGGCCTCCTCTTCTTTCCTAACACAGAATATAAAACTGCACCTAATAGTGATTTTTTTTCTAGGCAGAGCAACAGTAGGGCTTTCCTCTTTGAAGTCCACTCTGCGTTCTCTCTGTTGGGAGGAAGGAGAACCCTGCAGGGATGCGCAAAGTTTTGAATAAGAAATAACATCGAGGAGTGGACAGGCGCCTGATCGTGGCACATGCACACGTCCATCCTATGGGCTCCTTTCTGCCTTACACGGGGGAGCTGTCACCCACTGTCTTTGATATTAAGCTTTTAGGATTTTGAACTTTTAAGTCTTTTCATCCCAAGAAATGGCATCTCTGAAAGCAAAACAGAACTAAAAGAATGTCTGAAAATTGATTCTATAAACAGTTTTTAAGCAAGAGAATTGATAACTCAGTGTGATATTGTTTCTGGAGAGACGATGGCCTCCTTTTCATAAAAGATGACTTTCATGTGCGAGCAACACAAACAACCTTATAATTTTACATCGATTCTTAAAATTTCCATAATTTCAATCCCATTATAATATGAGTGACTGGCTATTATTATGTCGATGGAATTACCTTTATTCCCAATCAATATTAAATGCAATTGTAAGATCAGAGATGATGCGTTCGGTAGTTTGGTCACCTTATTGTGAATTTCTGTGTCCTTTTTATCTCAGGAAGATTTGGGAGAAAGCAGATGCAGTTTAAAATTGCCAAACCGTGTGTTACATGTGCTTTACACATATTTTCATATCTGATCTTTGCAGCAACCTTGTGAACAACTTGTCATCTTTCTAAATTTACAAATTAGGAAGCTGATGCTCTGGGATTTAGATAATTTGTGTAACAGCACAGTGAGACTCTGAGCTTTGCCTGCACTTCGGTTGATTTGGAACCCTTAATTTGCACAGTGCTTTCTTTGTGCACGGGGGCCTCCACTTGGCCATCCAAGGACCTGGATCTTTTTCCCAGGTGCATCGCCAACATCGTTATCTTAGCTAAGGCTCCTTTCTCTCCATTCGCATTGTCTCTGCAAGCGGAATTAAACTCCACGGAGAGAGAAAACCCTTTTGCATTAAAATCTGTCTTCCCCTAATTCAGACTACATAATCTTTGACTTTTAAGTTAGTATTTCTTCCCCACCTCATGGTCACTGATCTGTTTTTGTTCTCCTTTCTCACTTTTACTTGTAGGCCTGAGGCATCTGATATGCTCATTGCCGAACACTGGTAAATTTCACTGTTTTCCTATTTGGTAAGGAGCACTGAGAAATCTGTGTTTGAGCATCAGATTCAATTCTATTTGCTTCCACATCTCAATGAAGTAGAGATGAGTGAAAGAACATATAAGGAAAGGGGTGAAATGGTAAAGTCAAAGACCTAGTATGAGCCGGGTGTGGTGGCGCACGCTTGTAATCCCAGTACTTTGGGAGGCGGAGACCGGAGGATCCGGGTTCGCGGCCAGCCTCAGCGCTCTCTCTCCCTGTCTCTCTGTCTCTCTGTCTCTCTGTCTCTCTCTCTCTCTCTCTCTCCTTAGTGAGGCCCTCCTCAACTTCGTGAGACCCGGTTTCAAAAATAAAGTATAAAAAATAGGGCCGGGGGCGTAGTGCGGAGGTAGAATGCCCCTGCGTTCAATCCCCGGTACCGCAAAAAAAAAAAAAAAAAAAAAAAAGACCTAGTATGGTAGAGGGACACGAGATACCCATTTAACTTACTTGACTTCAACCATATACATCATCGAAGGGGGAAAGAGAGGGGAGGAGAATGTAGTCAGTAAATGATGCTGGAGGGAGAGAGTAGTGTCCAGTGGGAGAGTGAGTCTCCTGCTCCTGCCGCTGGCCACACTGCCTGCTGCCTTTAGTGGTGTGAGTGTCTCAGCATTTGGAGAGTGATTTGGGGCTTGCAGATATACTTTCTGTACTACACGGTGCCTAAATGGCAACCAACTACATCACCCGGTTCTCTGCCAAGGAGACAGTAGTTGATTACAGAGCTGGGAGAAACAGATAGTAGCAGCAGCAGCAAGATCCAAGGTAATACCAGCCACAGACTGCAGTGGACTTACTGGGACCTAGTGTATCGGTGTATTGTGTTTCATGATGTAATAGATGATATAAGAGAAATTTGCAATGGTAGCTATAATTATTTATGATTTTTCTCCATACGTCTGAATTTAAAACCTAAACCCTTCTCAATTAAAATGGTTTCATTTCTCCATTTTTTGAGGACATTAGGCAAATCACTTCGGATCTCGAGCTACACTTTCTTTATCTCAAATTGTCACAGTTAACAGTAATGCCGCTTCTCTAAATTTCTCAGGGTTATTTGGATGTCCAATAAGATAAAATATGTGTGAGCAGTTTTGAAGTACTTAAACATTTCAAGTAGACAAAATAACTTCTGAAATGGGGTAAAACATGGATATCTCTTTGAAATTGCTTAATCCCATGATGAGTTAAAGCCTTGTGCTTTGAATGAATTTTTAGAAACATGTTTCGTCCTTGTTTATGTTTAGTCACATGTCTGTATATGCATTTATGGATATACACACATATATATATGCACATATATTTGAATGAAGAAAAGGTTAAAAATGACTTTAGGAACAGATTGATTAAAGTCTGGGTTAATTTGTTTTGCCTGAGCAAGTTTACTTATCCCCCTTGCAAGTTGGCATCAGAATTGTCATGGGCAGCTGTGTTCTGGACTCTTCACTTTCGTGTGTGTGTGTGTGTGTGTGTGTGTGTGTGTGTGTATACAGTCAAGAGCACTCGCAACTGTAGCTGCAAGTTTGCTCTGAGTGCATAGCCCTGAAATCTTAGTGTGCTACTTTTTTTTTTCTTCATAAACAATACAAAGAAGTTGACAGATCTGAAAGGGGCTTATGTGAAAAGATAATTAAGAGCTTTAGAGAGTGTCAAGAGTCAATAGCTCAGCACTGTCAGCACTCCGGAGTGTTACAGGCTATAATTAGATGGCATGGAGGTGTAAGGCATGCTTGGCAGTTGATTCCTGCATGATCTCCAAGGGAAAAACAAAGAGCAGCTTCCATGAGATATCAGGCAAAGTGGGGAACAGATGTGCTGGAGTCAGTCCTCAAGGGTGGGCTCCACTTTCTCAGGTTGCATCATTCGGTGAAGAGCTTCTTTGCCTTTTGACTGGCATCCACATGGACCATTCGGCCTGTGCTCATCATTCCCATAATCCTCTGGGCTTTGGACAGAAGACTTCTCTTCAGCTCTGCAAATCAGAAGGCATTGCTTCATTGTCTATGGGCACAGTCTGCTCCCTGTTTCTATATTGACTTTGGACTCCAGAAAGTTCAAATTGATATAAGGTAGAGCTAGGTAATCCCTGAAAAGAGGATATTTTGTAAAGAGCTGGGGAAAAGTTCAAAAGAGTCTCTTCCTAGTAGGAGTTGAAAAGACAGAAGGAATGTATAGGATTGGAATTAGATGCCCTGAACACTGAAAAGATTGTGGGGAACAAGCAACCATGTGAAGTTCAGAAATTTTTTTTAAAGTTCTTAATTATAAAATACATGTAATATGAAAGTCCAACAGCATTCTGATTTTATATAAATAAACATATATATGCAGATTTTATATATATACTTTTGTAATCTAATTTTATATATAATATACATATTATATATTGTATATAATATTCTAAGTAGATTCAGATTTTATATATTATATATATTTAAAATATTCCATTATTTGAAATACACACATAGGTAATATATATACATATTATATACGTTTTATACGTATATATATATATATATATATATGCATTTTCCACCTATATTCATACTTTGGTGTTTTTCTTTGGTTGGTGCTTCTAGTATACTCAGCCTGTTTATTTCGTCCCCCAGCTTTAGTGTGTGTTTTTCAATTAAGCACAAAATATACTTTGATTTTATTGACAAAAGTCCACTTCCATAGATTTCAAAATGCTGTCTACATTGTTGAGCCAAATTACAAATTTCTAGATAAATGTAACTGGCCAAAAATTGGCCTTAAGCCGGGCATGGTGGCGCACGCTTGTAATCCCAGTACTTGGGAGGCTGAGACTGGAGGATCCGAGTTCGCAGCCAGCCTCAACTTCTTAGTGAGGCCCTCCACAACTTAGTGAGACCCGGTTTCAAAATAAAGAATAAAAAATAGGGCTGGGGGTGTAGCTCGGAGGTAGAATGCCCCTGGGTTCAATCCCTGGTACCGCAAAAAAAAAAAAAAAATTGGCCTTAAAATGTTCTTATTATACAGAAGACTTAATTGAAAAACAATATATATTTGTGTGTGTGTGTGTGTGTGTGTGTGTGTGTGTGTGTATGGGGGGGTACTGGGGATTGAACCCAGAGGCATTCTATATCCGAGCCACACCCCAGCCCTTTTTATTTTTTGTTTTGAAACAGGGTCTTGCTGAGAGTCTCGCTAAATTGCTGAGGCGGGTCTTGAACCAGCCATCCTCCTGTCTCAGAAGATCAATATTTAATTGAAAAAGTTTCAATTTAATCAATAGTACTGAAGTAAAACATATGAATATAATGACATAAATTGAATAAATGCAAAGTTAGAGAACATATGACATAAAGTTGGCTTGGGAAAAAAAACCTGTACGCCCTTAAAACTTAACTATTTTTAAAATGATTGAAAATTTATTTCTTGCCTCCAAGAAATATGACTGTGATCAAAGACTAATCCCACACAGACCTGCTAATTTTTAAAATTTCCTTCACATCTTTTTAGAATAAGAAGTTCTAAAATGTTACAGATGAAGCTGAAGTTCTCATCAGTCTCATTCCCTTCTCTCATTCCAAAGGCAATTAGTTTCATAAATTTTAAATAATTTACATACATTAACCTAGACTGCAAGCTGGCTCAGCAAGATGAGTTGCATTAGGCTAAGATCTTCTAACCCCCTTCTGGAAGACGCCCCTGGAAGCCATCTCTTTCTCAATTACCCTGGACAGCAAGCTAGATCAGGTCTTCATTATATCTTAGAAGGCTATTATATTACACTCTGAATTGTGTACTTAACCCTTGTCCCACAAAGCTCTCCCTCCCCAATCTATTTTCCATACTGTCCTCATTCCTCTTTTGCTCAGATCTCATCAAGCCACTGAATGCTTACAAATGCTCTGCATCCCCACTTTCTCTCACCAGTTACCATCCGTAAAGTCTAGTTGTTATATGGAAACTGAGGGTCTCTAAAATTCTGTTCAAACCAGCTTCCCAGGCTCACTGTCACTGACACTTCCGTAGTTAGCATCCTCCCTGGACACTCATTAGGTCACAACCACGCCCTAGGCTTCTACAGCTCTTTTCTTTGGATACAACTATTGCTGAAAATCTTCAAATGATACTATCTTGATGAAAATCTTACTCAATAACAGTTTACATCTTCTTTACTCAAACCTTTCTAGCACTTTCTAGACACTTTCATGATCCATATGCTATTTAACCCACAATGGTTGCCATTGATGTATCTAGCTCCTTCTCAAACCTTAAACATCCTCAAGTCAAGGAAAATATATCTCATTCCCTGTTGGATCCCCCTAGCATACTACCATGCAGTAAGTATTCATTTAATAGAGTAGAAGATGAGAAAGGACTTTTATCTCTTATTCATCCCTTCCCTTCTTGCATTTAGAAGTTTCCATATATATTTTTTAATATATCAGAGGTTGATAAACCATGGTCTGTGGACCAAATCCAGCTCAATGTCTGTTTTTAAAATAAAGTTTTATTGGGACACAACCAAACATTCCTTTACATATTGGTTGGATGCTTCATGACAATAGAGTTGTTACAATAGAGACTGTGTAGCCAACAAAGATTAAATATATACTATCTAGCCATTTCCAGAGAAAATTTTCTGACTAAATGAATGAAAATGGGCTGTGTAGTACGGTGATGGGAGATCTAAAAGCAGTACGAAATGTTTCTAAAAATATCAAATTTGGAGAAACCCTAGTGGAGCAATGGAGGGGGCCTAGGGGAGGTGGGGGAGGGGACTCGGTGAAGGAAACACTTCCATTGACAATAGGTACATATATGAAATGATCAATGCCAATCTCAATATCATGTACGGGGAAGGGGAGGGAGTGAGGTGGAAGATGGGGGAAGCTCACCAAGTGTGTGTGCCTGTGTTTTCCTACCACTCTGGACTTCATTGTGATATGTGATTACAATGCACCCATAAAAGTATATTTCAAAAATTGAATTTAGTTATCACTCTGATTTGTCATGTCAGGAGATTGTCCTGTCTTCGTTTCTATCCACAGGAAGACAGGCATATATACACCGGTTGCCAGACGTCTTGCCTTTATTTGGTTATTTGATGACGAATGATGATCAGTGATCAGTTCAAGGTAGCTGTCCATATATCTATTCATATATATTTGTGTGCACGTGTGTGTATACAGATATACATGCACACATGTATTCATACATATGTATATACATATATACTTGTTAATCGTAGTCATCATTTTGGAAAATGTCCAGAAATATAATGAAAAAATGATGACTCTCTAATCATAAAACTTATTTTTTTAATCATTTGGATAGATTTATCTCATTGCTTTTAAGTTCAATCAAGAAATTTCAAGTTTGCACACATATATTCATTACTGGCTAAACATCAAGAGTGACCTGCATATAATTGCAAGGTAACAATATTATAATTCCATTAGAAATGGTGGTCCTTATTACATGTTAACTTGTGTTTATCCTGAAACCCTACCACCTGATGAATATGCAATTAACCTACTTATTACCACAGAAAACATCTCCTTAGGAATGCAACACATCCACACAATTTTTAATCTGATCTTCAAAGGCTTTCTGTGGGAGAAAACAATTTTTCCCAATAAGATATATTATTGGAAACACAACTCTATGTAGCCAATTCGCTACATCATCTGATTTATTTTAATTAGAGGTTAGCTGCTGAATGTGATTACAGTTATAATTATTACAATACCAGTCATCCACATTTCCATTAGCATTCCACTTGATAGTTAGCAATAAGCAGAAATAAAATATTAGGACTTTTAAGAGAAGAGATTACCAATTAGTACAATTCTCCACTGACACAAGATAATTATTAATTATGATCATCATGGTAATTATTCACCAAGCTAAATTTCACTGGGCTACCTGTGTGCAGATTCTCTCTGCACTGCATTCTAGCACCAGCAACCTCCTTATCTGCTCTGGAAATCCTGAAGCAATATTTGTATTAAATACACAGTTGACTGCACACCAAATGGAAAAGCAGCTGCAAAGGTGCAGGACGGATCTCCATTTCATTAAAGGATCCCTTCTCTTTGTACAGAAAAGTGAGGGAAGTAAGTACGAACATATACCTTAAGAAAAGTACCGCTAGTCACTTAAGCGTTTTCTAATCACGCACAACAAAATTGACCCCAAACCAGTTCTTTCATCTTTCTGAAGCTGCCATTCGCATCCACACCGACACCTTTTCTTGCAAAGAGAAGAAAACAAAAGAAAACAACAACAAAAAAATGGGGGATTGTTGATCACTCAAGAACTGATACCATGTCGATGAGTTAGAAAAATAACTACAGGCATCGTGGTTTTTAATCTACACTTATGACACTATTGTGCTAAAACATAGAGCCATTATTTAGCAAGATATATATTTTTTCTACATAAATGCTTTCGTAGAAAAGCAAAGGAAATAAATACCAAATGGGACGCCAGAGGAAAGATAATTTTCTGGAGTGGACTACACTAGATTGGGAATAAGATGAGTCCGTACTAGTCTTGAGTCTGAGTTTTCATGGCAACTTTCTTGAGGCAAGCTATTGAACTTCTCAGAGCTGGAGGCTCTTTATTTGCACTTGAAACAATCTCTCTTCTTCCTTACTTGGTAGGCTGTTAGTAGAGACAGATCAGATTGTACATGAAATAATTTTTATAATCTATACAATGTTGTTCAAATACAAGGCAACCTTTAATAATTCAAAGGAAACATTTAACTTAGGCTATTGAATGATTCTTTAAAAAAAAGTAAGAGTGTTATACAGCCCCAAGTTTATGGATTTACTCAGTAGACAGAAAGGAAAAGTCTGGCATTGTCAAAAATGGAATTTAGGTAATTTCTTCAATCTCTGGATTAGGAAATGTTGATATAAAGCATAAAACAAAGTGTCAGTGTTTCTTTTTTTGCATATTTAAAAGCAAAGGTAGATAGCTGGTGTTTTGGAAAGACAAGATGGGTTGCATTTGTGCACCCTTGTGTATATCCCTGTGACTGTCCCTGCAGTAACTGCACCAATCAACATCTCGCTGATTCTAAGTAGGGGAAAAAACAAAGTAAATTCTAAATGACTTTTTTCATTGCTGTTCGTGTTTGCTGCCAATGTTTGCTCCATGCTTGAAAACATGAACAAAGATTTGTCATTTGGAAGAGCTCTATTTCTCATGTTTAAATAGCTGCTTCTCTGATGGGAACTGAGAAGAGCTGGGGGTGGCTACTATCCACTGGAGGGAAGAACACATTTGTTCGACAAAACAAAAACAAAAAAATGTTTAAGAGTAAAAGAAAGCAATTTGTAACTTGGCGTTTGTTATTCCTTACCTGTATGTCTTGATTTGGATGGAGAAACAAAGAGAGACAGATATAGCTCAAATTGTCTTTGGGTGTTTATCATTTTAAGTACTTGGAAAGCCCCGTTTGTATAAATACCAGTGCTATTAAAGATTTATGGATGCAATAGCGATTTCTGTGGTAATTTAATTGTTACATTTTTAAAAAATAAATATGCATCTTCTATTCTAAGCCAAATTTCTGAAATATCTGTCAGGAAGAAAATAATATACATATGAATTTTTGCCCTATGAACCGATTATTTTTAGCAGCTTTTATGAGCATAATAACAGTAATTTTAGCAGCTAATTTACCTAAAATCATTTTATTCCCAAGCCTGAAAGTCCCACAAATAAAGGGTTCTCTTTGTCTAAAAAGTTACATGAAAATAAATGTTTCTAGTTAATTTTAAGAGGAGAAATTAGGGTTTCTTAATGCTCAAATATTTAGTAAGCCCTTGAGGAGGTGTGTGTGTGTGGGGGGGGGGCAATCTGCCTGTCATAGGAAAGGAAAAAAATTAAAGAGCAGGGTTTTTAAATTGTACCTCTTGACACCAATAAATAACAAGAGAGAGCTAGTCCCATTCTTTAACATGCACGTGCACAATACAATAAGCAAGTCTGACTCATCTGCCAGGCTGACTGCTTTGTTTAGAATTCCACTGTCAGAGGTGAGGTGGGGGTGAGGGGATTTATGCAAATTAGGTCCTTCCAAGCTAGAAGAAAGTTGGATTATTAAAAAAAAAACTTTTCCAAGTTTAGAAAATTAGAAGTGTTTTTGTTCCCACATCAATTCTGAATAAAAGTGACAAAGTTCTTAGAATCATTTTAAAAATATGATCCAGAAACCACAGGTATGAATTTCCACAGATTCCTTAAAGCTTTGAAGGCAACTGGGGTCCATATATTCTTGCCCATCTGGTATTACCCTGTGTGAGTGTTGGAAAGGGGAGGTGAATAGGTTTGGATGTTTCTATAACAGGGTTAACGTGACGAATAGTCAATCAGATTCATCTAAGAAATAAACTGCCATTTTTCTGAAGGTATTGTAGGGTGATGGAACTCTAATTTGCTTACACTGAATCAGAATTCATAAGAAGTTAGCCCTGAACACCTCTGTCCAGTATCCTAACGTGAGCATGTTTTGGATTATTTTAAAGAGTACCAGGGTGCTGGAGTATAATTCTTGAGCCCTCTAATTCTCTATCCTGTTTGTCCCTAGTAATCTGTGCTGGAGGGCTGAATTTAATTCACTTAAAGCATTGTAGGGATACAAGCTATATAAACTTTTACAAAAATGGGGATGTTGCAGAAAAGACCAAAATTGGAAAGTTCTAAGTCTGAACCCACATCAGTTATTGGGGAGTTAGAGAGTACACTGTACTAAGGGGAAGCTTGGCCTTAGAGGCAGTAGCTGGAAGGTGATGGTGGGGAGTTGGTGGTCCATGGTGCATCACTGTGGTCCTCCCTTCCTAGCCTCCAATTTAATCAACTATTCTTGAGCTGAGCAGATGCTGGTGCCTGGGAATTTTGTGAGAAGCCTCCAGCTCCCACAGTGAGTGAGGTTGAGAAACAGGCAGAAAGACAGAGAGAGCAGGCCTCCAGAATCCCATTGCCCTCTGCAATAGCAGTCAGCACAAAGGCTAGAGACACAGGGTTGGGCCCATAGTTCTCAGGTTTTGTTGGAGCAAGGTGGGCTGGAACTGGTGGTTCCAGGACTACCTGCTAGTCTCCCTCATCCCAGAGAAGCCGAGGAACATGGGAGCTCATGTTCTGTTTGTCTGAGTGGAACACATCAAGTCATTGCCCCCAAGGAGACCAAGAGACAAGCAGGCTGTCTTTTATGGTCTCCATGACTTACCAGCTGGTATTCACACATTTCCCGATATTTAAAGTACTAACTGTATATAACAAAACAGCAAATTACTAGATGTTTCCTTATTATTATTAAATAATTATCATTTTATTATTTTTTAAATGAGGGAGTGGGATATATCCTCGCCATGTGTAGAATCCCCTACTAGATGGTTACTTTAACATTAATGTTTTTCATCTGGTTCTGTAAATGAGCTAGTTTTGAACAGGGAATTGGATAGGAGGTGGAGGGTGAGAGAAATAGGACTTCCCAAAAGAATGCTTAGGATGAGGCACAGCCATTTTTCAGCTCACTACAAAAGATTGCGTGTATTTGGTGCCATGATTATGCAGGCCAATGCTCTACTGAAACTCATTTTCAAAATGGCAATGTATCTTTTCTTATATGAATTTAAAAGCTCCACCAACCCATTCAAACTATGCCCCAGCAATTATTCCACATACATTGCTTAAATTATTTTATGTTTTCAGTAATTTTTAAATAGCAGTGGGGTTGAGTATACGTTCTCCAATTTATAGATTTCTGTTGGCTGGTTAGTTTTTACAATCTAAAAGGGCTTACAGCAAATTTGTAAAAAAAAAAAAAAAAGAGGCTCTAAGCCAATAATGAAAATTATACAAACAGATTTCTTCCCAATCATTTGTACTTGTTTCTTAAGTATGAAATGTTATTTGATGAATATTTTACAAGCATTAAGCAACATTATTCAATAATGAATAATTACTCATTATTCACTTTTCAATAGCTTTGAAAAGATTTCAAGAAGCAATATTTGGGAGTGAAAGTGTTTCAGAAATCTCTGTTCTACAAGGGGTCAAATTTAGCCTTATTTGAAACATTGTGACTCAAAAGACAGGCCATTCTCTTGATTGTCCTTCAATTTATCTACTGAGACAGTCATGTTAGCTACTAAATCTCAGAACATGTTTTTCCACATAATCGTCCTAGAAGCAGGTGTATCCCTGAAACCTATTAGGTCTTAGGGGTATAGTCTGCATTTAATGATGACACAGAATGGCCACAAAATTGACTGATCCATGTGGGCTACTCTAGTGCCAATCTATGAGAAAAGTTCTTTACATTATTTTTATTCTTATAAGAAACATTCTTAGAGATAGTTAACAATACTATAAAGACATGATAAAAAGTTTTAAGGGGTTAATGATGGGATTTAAAATAAAGAAAAAAACCTGATTCGATCCATTGTATTTTCCATTTTATTTCAGTTGCCAGTATGACCCAAATAAGATTCAATCTTCCCTTTGTATAGTTATGAGTGTGTGTGTGTGTGTGTGTGTGTGTGTGTGTGTGTGTGTGTGTTATGGTACTGGGCATTGAGCCCAGGGGCATTCTACTTCCAATCTACATTCCAAGCCCTTTTTATTTTTTGTTTTGAAAAAGGGTCTCACTAAGTGGTTTCTGAGAGCTCAAACCAGCAATCCTCCTGTCTCAGCCTCCCAAGTACTGGGATTACAGGCATGCGCCACCATGCCTAGCTGAGTGTATATTTTAACATACCTATTTTTTCCATCTTTCTTCAAGTTTTCAATGTTTTGATATTCCATTCCACATGATATTTGTATATGTATTTTATTTATTATAATGATCTCATATCATTTTTAATAATAGACTGGAGGTGAACCATAAGTAACCAATCTTAGCAAAGTCATCATGTAGAGTAGTTTGTGAAATTCAGGCTGATGAAGAGAACATTAGAGGAGTAAATTTATGTGAGTGGTTTTTCATTTTCTTTTAGTAATTTAAAAGCTCTCTGCCAAGATTATTGAAACATATGCTTCCAAATTTTGTGACAACACAATAACATACACTATATAGGAATTAATTGATAGTTTTTAGATTATGCTTACAAGATAGCAGTTCAGAATGGTAGATGAAAGAAAGCCATGCCTTTACTTTTGGGAAGTGAAGCAATACATAAGTAAAATATTTTGACTTTAAGCTACAGAGAAAATTCAATGTAGGTTGGACTGCAGAAACTCAAGTGTCAGTTATCTGTACAATTGTTCCCTATTTAAAAATGTTCTTGAAAACATAAAGTACGTATAATAATATGAAAATATGGATCGTAATCTATCTTCCATGTGCCACCACTAACGTCTTATTTGGTAAATACTCTAACTTTGTTATATACTTTTTTTTCAATTTTTGTATCTTCTAGAATGTGTACTTAAAGACTTATAAATCTATTGGAGGCTCACAACAACAAGAAATAAAGAGCAGATGCCCAAGTTGTTTCAGAGATGAATAAATTATGAAGCTGTAAAATGAGTGACTTGTGTGAGAAAAAAACATGTCATTTCCTAGATGTAAGTCGTCTATATTTGCATGGGGAATTCGGAAGCAAGGCAGGTGTGTCATTTTAACAGGTCCTTGGGAACCTCAGACCAGAGGCAGGCACTAGCAGGAGGATTGCTCAACCTTTCACTTTAAAATTCTTTAACCCCTGGGTATCTGAGCTCCAGTTTTATTATTAAAAGTTGACCTCAGGCAAATATTAAACTCATATGCTTCAGTTCCCCACAATCATTTAAATCCTATTAGTCTACTGGTTGGAATGTAAGAGGGAAAAACTCTCCAACACACATTCTCATCCTTTTCTCCTACAGATGTGGCCAAATATATTGTGAGTCCTCATTGCTGACATTTTCCTCAGCTCTAGTGTCTGGACTATGCTTCTCAACCTTGCAAGCAAGTACCTAGAGAGCTTGTTAATGTGGAGATTTTCATCAGGGGATATGGGCGGAGCCTGACATCTGCAGGTCTAGCAAGCTTCTATGTGATCTAATGCATTTTAATAACAATTGCCTAGATAATAGTCCATTGTCAATGTCTTCTGTAGTCTCTTTGATGTTTCTAATACAAATTATTTTGGAGTGGGTATAAGGTTTATGGCAGATTGAATTCCATGTGATAATGCAATGGCATTAAAATGTAAAATATCATTTTACAGTGGAGGTACTTTAGTAGTAATAGAACTCATCTGTGATATGAGGAGTATGTATAAAAATGATTCAAAGGTCCCTAAACTTCAAAATAATGTAAATCTATCAATCTAGTTCATGTGATATAGATAGATGATAGATAAATGCATTTTTTTTCTCAAAATAATTTTAGTTCCTAGTCCACTGTCAGCCTCCCAACATTATCCTTGTCATAAATCCTACTGATTTTCCTCATCGACCCAAATGATTCTAGCTCCTTGGCTTCTCCAATAATCCACTCCTCCATTTTACCTCACACTCATCCTTCCATAATTTCAGTTCCAAACATCTCATACTCTAACAACCACTTTCTGTTCTGCATTCAAACACAGTGGTCCACTGAGGTAAAAAAAAAAAAAAAATCTGCAATCTTGGAGGATCTACATGCATTTCACCTGTTCGTACTCTCACTTTCCCCCTTCTCGGGTTGAATTAAATGGTCTATCACATAATCGTTCCCATGCATGCACTCTCATTCTTTAGCCCTTCTCTCATTTTATTATACCAGCTTGACCAAATACAATGTTGCTGGTGGTGGACTGAATAGTAGTCCCCAAAGATATCCAATGCCTAATGCCAGGAAATATGTTAGGTGTCATGGTATATGTATATATTATATGTATATGGCAAAAGAGACTTTGTAGATGTGATTGTGTTAAGAATTCTGAGACAGAGAGAGTCTGTATTGTTCAAATGGGTCCTAAGTATTCTTATAAGATGGAGGCAGAGTAGATTGATACAGAAGGCAAACGGCAGTATGAAAATGGAAGCAGAAAGGGATTTGAAGATGCTGTGTTGCCAGTTTAAAAGTACCTAGAAATAAACCTAACCAAAGAGGTAAAAGACCTCTACAGTGAAAATTATAAAACACTAAAGAAAGAAATTGAAGATCTTAGAAGATGGATAGGCAGAATAAATATTGTTAAAATGGCCATTCTACCAAAAGTGATCTACAGAGTCAATGCAATCCCTATCAAAATACCAATATCTGGCCGGGCGTGGTGGCGCACGCTTGTAATCCCAGTACTTTGGGGGGCGGAGACCAGAGGATCCAGGTTCGCGGCCAGCCTCAGCTCTCTCTCTCTCTCTCTCTCTCTCTCTCTCTCTCCTTAGTGAGGCCCTCCGCAACTTCGTGAGACCCGGTTTCAAAATAAAGTATGAAAAAATAGGGCCAGGGGCATAGCGCGGAGGTAGAACGCCCCTGCGTTCAATTCCCGGTACCGCAAAAAAAAAAAAAAATACCAATATCATTCTTAACAGACCTAGAAAAATCCATCATTAATTTCTTATGGAGAAACAAAAGACCCAGAAAATACAAAGCAGTTCTCAGTAATAAGAACCATGCAGGAGGCATCACAATTCCTGACTTCAAATTATACTATAGAGCTATAGTAATAAAAACAGCATGGTATTGGCACAAAAACAGACACATAGACCAATGGAACAGAATAGAAGATACATACTTATAGCCAATTGATTTTCGACAAAGGAGCCAGACACATGCGTTGGAGAAAAGACAGCCTTTTCAACAAATGGTGTTGGGAAAACTGGCTATCCATTTGTAGAAAAATGGAACTAAACCCTTACCTCTCACCCTGCACAAGAGTCAACTCAAGATGGATCAAAGACCTAGGAGTTAGACCAGAGATAGTGAAATTACTAGAGGAGGGCATAGGTTCAACACTCTAACATATAGGCACAGGTAGAAACTTCCTCAACAAGACGCCCAAAGCTTAGGAAATTAAATAAAGAATTAATTAGTGGGATGGCATTAAACCAAAAAGTTTCTGCACATCAAAGGAAACCATCAAGAGTCTAAAGAGAAAGCCGATGGAATGGGAGAAGATCTTTGCCAGCTATCCCTCTGACAGAGGACTAATATCTAGAATATACAAACAACTTAAAAGACTTTACATTTAAAGAAACAAATAACTCAATCAAGAAATGGGCAACCAAATTGAATAGTCACATAACAAAAGAAGAGATACAAATGGCCAATAGATGCATGAAAAAATGTTCAACACCATTAGCAATCAGGTAAATGCAAATCAAAACCACTCTGAGATTCCATTTAACCCCAATCAGAATGGCAATCATCAAGAAGTCAAATAACAATAAATGTTGGCGAGGATGTGGGGAAATAGGAACTCTTCTGCACTGTTGATGGGATTGCAAACTAGTTCAGCCACTATGGAGATCAGTATGGAGATTCCTTAGAAAACTGGGAATGGATCCACCATATGATCCGGCTATACCACTCTTGGGTATCATTCCAAAGGAATTGAAACCAGAGACCTACAGTAATATATACATACCCATGTTCATAGCAGCACAATTCACACTAGCCAAATTATAGGACCAACCCAGGTGTCCATCAACAGATGAATGGATTACAAAACGGTGGGAAATACATACAATGGGATTCTACTCAACAATAAGGAAGAACAAAATTTTGTATTTTGCAAGAAAATGGAAGGACCTGGAGATCATTATGTTGAACGAGATCAGCCAATCACAAAGTGAAGGGTCATATGTTTTCTCTAATGTGTGCAAGTTAGGGAGTAATTGGGGTACCAGAGGGACTTCAGACAATGGAGGAGAAGTCTCAGCAGAGTCAGGGAGGTGGTCTAAGAGAAGGGGAAGGGGAAGAGTGAGGTTTATTAATGGAATAACTACCATTGACTAAGTGTACATATGACAATATATCAACGTAAGTCTCAGTACTCTGTATTGGAAAGGAGGGAAAATGGGGAGGCAGGGAAGGGGCACCAAGTTCTGTGTGCATGTACGTTACTGTCAACAAGATTTTCATTATGATGTGAGACTATAATGCACCAATAAAAGCATATTAAAAAAATGGAGGGAGAGAACACAAACTAAGAAATTCTTCTCTGGAAGCCAGAAAAAGCAAGGAAACAGATTTCCCACTATAAGATTCAGAGAGACTGGTCCTGCCAACACCTTGGCATTAGTCCAGTGAAATTAACTTCAAACTTCTGGACTCCAAGACTATACAAAAATACATTTTTGTTGATCAGGTGTGGTGGCACATGCCTGTAATCCCAGTACTTGGGAGGCTGAGACAGGAGGATCATAGGTTCAAGGGCAGCCTCACCAACTTAATGAGATCTTGTTTCAAATAAAAAAATAAAATATAGCTGAGTATGTAGCTTGGAGGTAGAATACCTCTGAGTTCAATCCCCAGTACCAAATAACAAAATAAAACAAAAACAAACAAAAATATTGTGTTATTTTAAGCCACCAAATTAGTGGTGATTTATTATTATAGCAGCCAAAGGAAACTAATACACTGTTTAAATTAAACTCTCTACCTGCATTCTGCTTGATCTGCACAGCTAAACATGGTGTTGGTCTCACTTTAAATGAGGGTCCTCGGTGAACCTTGAGCACTGCCCTAAAATCCTATTACGTTTACTTGCTCACATTCCTCCATTATCTTAGAGGTTGTTTACGACTTTCTCTCATCTCAACCTTTTAGTATTTCTAGGCTATTCCAACTTTAGCTGATGAATTGCTATTTTACTGGGTTGGGGTGGGGGGTGAGACAAAAGACATGAAATAGAATGAACCAGAAACAAATTTCAAGAAAAAAATCATCTCTTCTGCCTCCTCGAGGATAATTCTGTCCCTTCTTCTAACATGAACAATTTTTCTTTTTTGAGTTGCTCATTGCCAGCAGCCTAAAAGTACTATGATTAGTCCAACTTCTACTGTACCCTAGCCCTAGCTCCTCCATTTTACCATAAAACATATAAAAAAGTACCCATTTTCGTTATTTTTCTTCTTCCTCTCATTGACCCTTCCTCCTACTAAAATTAGACTTTTACCTCATCATCTGATAGAAATGGTTTTGTAAAGGTTTTGATATATCTGCATCCAAAGGTTAATCCTCAGTCCTTACTTACTTGCCCTAACAGCAGCAGTTGACTAAGCGGGTCACATCCTGCTCTCTGCAGAGCACTTGCTCCACCACACAGTGTCTATTAATGTTTCTTTGATGACATTGGTCAAACTCTGTCCCTGACCTCTTGACATTGAGCTACTCCAGGGCAGAGTCCATGGACTCTACTTTTTTGTTTTTTCCATAAACATTCGCCCTTGTTTATCTCCTCTAATCTCATGGATTAGTGCTATCTGGACAATGATGAATCTCATTTTTATGTCTCCATCCTAGAAATTCTTTCCTAAACCCCAGACTTGTATTTTTATCTGCTTGTTCAATGTCCCTACCCAAGTATTCAATAGACACCTCAAATTTCACAGCTCTTGGAAAACCTCCCCACAAAATCTGCTGCTTACTCAATCTTTCCAGTCCCAGTAGATTTTTACCTCAGCCTGTTCATTTTAGAGCACAAACATGGCGTCACCTTGACTCCTTTTCCTCACTTTTACATTCACAGCCCCAGCAAACCTGTCAGCTTCATCTTCAGAATTTTTCTATATTCTGACCAACTCTCCCCACATTCATTTCTCCTACTGTGGTCCCTGCCACCAAGAGATGTCACTTCTATTACTGCAGTGGTCTCCTTTCTACATTCCCAGCTTCTGCCTACTCTCAAAGTTTACTCCTTCACAGCAGTCAGAGTGACGTTTCTAGAACTGACCCGGATCACGTGACTCCCCTGCTCAAAAACCCTTTTTCTAACTTTATACCATTTTAGCCAAGCCAGTCTTCATGCTGACCTTGAAATGCTTCAGGCACACTTACACTTCAGGACCTTTGCACACACTCTTTTCCTCTGTACTCTTCCTCACATATCCATGCAATCCTCTCCCTACAAAATTATCACTTTCTTAGTGAGTCTATTTCTGACAAGTAAATTTAAACATATATCCTCACCCATTTCCATTTCCATTATTTTTTTTAAATAATTGCTATCAGCCTATAATCTTTTGACTTGTTTATTTTTCCCCCAACAAAGCTCTTGAGATCAGGAAATTTTGCTTAGGGTTTTTTTTTTAACTCTAATATTCCTAGTGAATAGATTAGTGCTCCATGTATACTAGGAACTCAATGAATAATTTTTAAGTAAGTAGATAAATGGATGGATGAATGAACAAATAAAATAAGTTACAAAAGTGAATGATTTTTGTGAAATTTCAAGTATTACTGCCTTATAAATGTCTGCAGGTTTTTTTTTTCTTTTTCTATGTATTGGGGATTAGAAGTAGTGGGAGGTACTCAGGGAACATAAATAAAAACTTGACTAGTCACTCTTTCCCCCCCCATGACTTTACTTTGAAAATTTCAAACCTTCAGGAAAGTTCAAAAATAGTATAGTCAAGTTGCTTTCTCTTTATTTAGATTCATCAAATGTCACTATTTTCCCTATTTGCTTATGTATATCTCTATATAAATCTATTTGCTAGATACATTTTTCATAAAGCATAGGAAAATAAGTAACAAACATAACAATCACCCCTATACATTTCAATATATACCTGCTAAGAATAAATACATTTATTAACCAAAAGGCAGTCAATCTCAAAATTGTTAATAATATAATTTAAGCATAGTCTTGCAAAATTTCCATTTGCTTGAAGAATGTTATTTACACATACTTATTTTCAGTCCATAAACTAATAAATATTTACCTTTTGCATTGATTTTTATTTGTCTTTAGTCCATTTTAATTTGCAACACCATTCACTCCATCTTTTTATTTTGGAGGGTTTTATTTATTTATTTATTTTTGGCGGTACTGGGGATTGAACACAGGCGCATTCTACCTCTGGGCTACACCCCCAGCCCTATTTTTTATTCTTTCTTTTCTTTTTTTTTTTTTTTGCGGTACCGGGGATTGAACCCAGGGGCGTTCTACCTCCGCACTACACCCCTGGCCCTATTTTTTTATACTTTATTTTGAAACCGGGTCTCACGAAGTTGCAGAGGGCCTCACTAGGTAGAGAGAGAGAGAGAGAGAGAGAGAGAGAGACAGGGAGAGAGAGAGAGAGCTAAGGCTGGCCGCGAACCCGGATCCTCTGGTCTCCGCCTCCCAAAAGTACTGGGATTACAAGCGTGTGCCACCACGCCCGGCCTTATTCTTTATTTTCAAAAAGGGTCTCACTAAGTTGTGGAGGACCTCACTAAGCAGCTGAGGCTGGCCGCGAACCCAGATCCTCCGGTCTCAGCCTCCCAAGTACTGGGATTACAAGCGTGCGCCACTATGCCCAGCTTTATGGGGTTTTATAACATTAACTCTTTAAAAGAGTCTAAGTAAGCTGCACTGTAGAGTTTTTCACATACTGTATTTGTTTGTTTCGTCATGTTTAGATTTATGTAAATGTGTTGCACAAGAACAATCTTCATGCACCATAATTCTTTTTGTCACTTCTTTATAACCAGAGACTATAATGTCAGGTTGTTTCTACTATTAGTATTACTAAATTTTATCACTTGCCAAGGTGGTGACCACCATATATCTCTTTATTGCAATAGTATATTATTTCCTTTACAGTTAACAAGTAATCAGTGGAGTGAGACTATCCTTCTTGGAGAAACCTTTTCTGGAAAACCTTCTCCATACTTTGGTAAAAGAAACTATAAAATCCTGCAGCCTGTATTCAGTATTATGGTTATATGAGGTGAAAAATAGAAACACTTTCTATCTTGTATCCATTTGTGCTCTGGGTTGTTTGATCATTTTATTATCTTAAGAATCTTTATGGAGGAGTGATGTGAGAAAGATGGTTGAATAGAAGTTTCTAGCACTTGCACTCTCACAGAAACATTAGTTTTAACAATCCATGCAAAAAAAAAAAAAAAACCTGTATAAGAACTAAGAAATCCAGGTAAGAAATCACAGCACCCAGATGTACACAAATAAGAAAAGGCACACTGAAGAGAATAAGAACAGTTTTACATGGCTTGCCTGACCCCTCCCTCAAGGCCACAGAGTGCAGCAGCATCAAGAGAGTTACCTTCTGCGTGGGAGAAAGACAGTGAACTGAGAAACTGTCTTCACTATGGATGTCAGCAGTAGTCCCCCTGTGAACCCCAGAGTCAGACCGGTCCCCACTGCCTCACCTCAGGCTTGCCCCTGGAGGCACAGACACAGGGTCACCAATCCATTTACTCATGAACCATGCCATCCCACTGCAGGATTCTAGCAGCAAGCCCACCATCGACCTAGTCAGCTGGCCTGCCCAGAATCTCTCCATGCATAAGGCTTTTCATGCCAAATCCAGGGAAAGAGGTGCCTACTTATTCAAATATACAAACCACAAGGATCACAAATAATCCAGGAAACTGACACCATTTGAGTAACAGAGAACCAGTAGCAGAACTTTAAAAACTGGGTATCAATGAACTGCTTAAAAAGAATTCAGAATAATCATCTTAAAGAAGCCCATTAACTACAAGAAAATACAGGTAGACAAACAGAATCAGAATAATAATACATGAATAAAATTAGTAGTTCCACAAAGCCATACGAACCATAAAAAAGAGCCAAACAAATTCTAGAGCTGAATTAACATAATGACTGAGTTGAAAAATTCCAGAGGTTCAAGAGAAAACTTGACCAAACAGAAGAAAGAATCATTAAGCTCAAAGACATGTCATTTGACAATACCTAGAGGAAAAAGAGAAAAGACTGAAAAAAACCTACAGAACTTATAGGACACCATCAAGCAAACCAATCAACATGTACATTATATGAGTTCCAAAGGAGCCAAGAAGGAGAAAGGGAAATAAATCTATATAAAGAAATAATGACAAAAAATACCTTAATCTGGAGAAGGAAATGAACATCTAAATCAGTTCATTCCAAAAAACCCCAAGTAAGACTAATAAAGAGATCTTCATTATAATCAGATTCTCAAAAGTCAAACAGAATTTAAGAAACACACACACACATGTACACACACACACACACACACACACACACACACATCCCTAACAATAAAAAGCAAAACAGGTCATAATAGCCAAGGAAACTTTAATAAGACTGAATGTAGATTTTCAGCAGAAACCTTGCAGACCAAGAAAGAGAGTGGGGACGATATGCTCAAAGTGCTGAAGGAAAAAAGTGTACTAACCAAAAATATTATAACCAACAAAACTATTTTTTTTTAGAAATGAATGAGAAATAAGGACTTTCTCCAAAAAGCAAAAACTGAGGGAGTTCATTATCACCTGACCTGGCCTACAAGAAATGCTTTTTCTTTTCTTTTTTTTAAGTTACTAAATTTCTTTTTTTTAATTAATTTATTTTTTTCCATTTTTTTAATGTATTACATTTATTGGTGCATTGTAGTTATACGTTTTGATAAGAATCAGGGTATAAGAAGCATGCATGCACACATTGCTCAATTAGCCCTCCCTCAAACCCCACTTTATTCCCTCCCCCTTCCCTCCTTTCCAGGTTCAGCATAGTGATTGACTCTGATAAGTTTGTGTATACACATCATGTGCATTAGTGTATTTCCCTCTTCCCCTCTCCCGTCTCCCTCAGTTAGGTAGCCTTCTTTGCTCAACTAAAGTTTTCTCCTTCTCTGTCTGGAATCCCTTCTAAGTCCCATTCTCCCTAGTTTCCACATAGTAGGGAGAATATCCAACTTTTCACTCTTTGTGACTGACTAATCTCACTTAGCATAATGTTCTCCAGTGCCCTCCATTTCCCTTTAAATGATGTAATTTTTTTTCTTCTTTATGGCTGTGTAGAATTCCATTGTGTACATATCCCATAGTTTTGTGATCCATTCACCTGTTGATGGGCATCTTGGCTGGTTCCAAAGTTTGGCAATTGTGAATTGTGCAGCTATAAACATAGATACACATGCATTAGTCTGGTAGTTTGGTTTCAGTCCTTTTGGGTAGATGTCTAGAAGTGGTATTGCTGGGTCATATGGTAGGTTCATTCCCATTCTTCTGAGAATCCTCCACACTGTTTTCTAAAGTGGTTGCACTAATTTGTAATTCCACCAACAATGTATTAGAGTTCCTACTTCTCCACATCCTCACCAGCATTTGTTGTTGTTTGTGTATTTAATGATTGCCATTCTAATTGGGGTTAGGGAAATCTCAGGGTAGTTTTGATTTGCATCTCTCTGATTGCTAGTGATGTTGAACATTTTTTTATACATTTATGGGCCATTTGTATTTCTTCTTCTGTGAAGGGTCTATTTAGTTCACTTGCCCATTTTTTGATTGGGTTATTTGTTTTTTTAGTGGTGATTTTTTTAAGTTCTCTGTATATTCTAGATACGAGTCCTCTATCAGAGGAGTAGCTGGCAAAAATCTTCTCCCATTCTGTCGGCTCTCTGTTGAGGTTCTTTTTTTTTTTTTTTTTGCAGTACTGGGGATTGAACCCAGGGGCATTCTACCTCTGGGCTACACCCCCAGTCCTATTTTTTTAACCTTTATTTTGAAACAAGGTCTCACTAAGTTGCAGAGGGCCTCACTGAGTAGTGGAGGCTGGCAGCAAACCTTTGATCCTCCTATGTCAGACTCCCAAGTACTGGGATTACAAGCATGAGCTACCACGCCCGGCTTCTGTTGAGGTTCTTGATTGTTTCCTTTGCTGCACAAAAGCTCTTCAGTTTAATGCAATCCCATGTATTGATCCTCATTTTAGTTTCCTGTGCCTTTGGGGTCTTGTTGAGGAAGTCTTTACCTGTGCCTATTGTGTTGAAGTGTTGGACCTATGCCCTCTTCAAGTAGCTGCAAGGTCTCTGGTCTGATTTCTAGGTCTTTGATCCTAGAAATTGACTCTTGTATAAGGTGAGAAAGTGGGGTTTATTTCTACTTTTATATATATGGTTAGCCAGTTTTGTTGAAGAGGCTATCTTTTTTCCAGTGGATGTTTTTACCCCCTTTGTCAAAAATCAATTGGCTGTAGGTGTGTGGATTTATTTCGGAGTCTTCTATTCTGCTCCATTGGTCTATGTGCTTGCTTCTGTGCCAATACCATGCTGTTTTTATTACTATGGCTTTGTAGTATAGTTTGAAGTCAGGTATTGTGATGTCTCCTGCATGGTCCTTGTTGCTGAGAACTACTTTGGCTATTCTGGGTTTTTTGTTGTTCAAAATGAATTTAAGGACAGATTTTTCTATGTCAGTGAAGAATGACTTTGGTAATTTAATGGGTATTGCATTGAATTTGTAGAGCACTTTTGGAAGAATGGCCATTTTGGTGATATTTATTTTGCCTACCCAAGAGCATGGGAGACCTTTCCATCTTCTAAGATCTTCTTCAATTTCTTTTTTCAATATTTTATAGTTTTCCTTGTAGAGGTCTTTTACCTCCTTGGTTAGGTTTATTCCCAAGTATTTTATTGTTTTGGGGGATATCATGAGTGGAAATGTCTTCTGGATTTCTTTTTCAGTGGATTTATGGTTGGCATACAGAAAAGCTTCTGATTTTTTAAGATTGATTTTGTATCCAGACACTTTGCTGTTGATCAGTTCTATGAGTCATTTAGTTGAGTTTGTTGGATCTTCTAAGTATAATATCATGTCATCTGCAAATAGAGATAGTTTCAGTTCTGTTATGCTCAGACCCTTTGTCCCGGAGAGACCACCAGGAGACCAAGCCATATGCAACCACAGAAGAGCCTTTATTCAAGCTTAAGCTTGGGTGCCCGACATAAACTGACACAGCAGTTCAGTATGGGGACCCCGGGCATGTTTTTGCTTCAGTTTTTATAATTTTCAAACAAAGAGCCTCAGTTTCCCTTTGCTAATTGGACAGTCCCATGTGGGTTTGCCTGACCTTTACCAGGATTGGTTATAGATACAGTTGATCATCACAGACTGGTTAGACATTCGCTGTCCTTGTACACTCTATATTGGAAGATGTTTTCCCTGACTTTCCAGACTGTTACAATAATCTAGGTCAGGGAGTGAGTCTGCTAAGGACATCCTGCTTTGTTAGCCAGAGCCTGCAGCAAGCAGTTTTAACTATTTCAATGCTGTAAGGGGCTCCTTACAGTTCCTCTTTTCCTATTTGTACTCCTTTTATTTCCTTCTCTTGCCTTATTGCTCTGACTAGAGTCTCAAGTACTATATTGAAAATGAGCGGCGCCGGGCGTGGTGGCACTCGCTTGTAATCCCAGTACTTGGGGGATGGAGACGGGAGGATCCGGGTTCGCGGCCAGCTTCAGCTACTTAGTGAGGCCCTCCGCAACTTCATGAGACTCTGCAACTTCGTGAGCAGTGGGTGTCACTTTGCCCCGATTCTGTGCAAACATGGAACTCCACATTTTCCACAGAGAGGGTTGGTTTGGTCCAATTTTCCCCAGGTACCACAGCTGTATGCCCTGTGGCAATCCCCGGGGACTCTATAAGGGCGCTGCGACCCATGGGCTGCAAGTCTGTCCCACCCAAATGTCGCCAGGGACTGTCTGCTTATCCATGCGTCTACCGCGTCCCACAGCAGACCCCACTCCCACCTCCGCTGGGCCAATCTGTACCGTCTCAGACCCCATGAGTCCCTGACATGCTGGGTGGTCTCCCCTGGGGCGGCTCGTTGACTTATGGTCTCGTTGAGCGCTGCTCTTAATCTCTGGGGGGGGGTCAGCTGCTGCTGCAGGTTCTGGTCAGTCCTCCGGGCACTGGGGACTCTGCCAAGTGTGGATTGAACTGCTGCTCGCTCTTGTTGCTGCTGCTCTGCAGTGCTGGTTCTAGAAGAGCTCGCTGACTTCTTTGTTGGCGGCCTGCAGGAGCTGCAATGCCGGTAGCCGCAGGCGTGGTCTGACCAATATGGCGCCGCCGCCGCTTCCGCCGCCGCAGCAGTTCAGGTCTGTGTCGCGCGTGGAGGAGTCGCTGGTCGCCGTCACTGCTG
Source organism: Glis glis (assembly GCA_004027185.1). NCBI lineage: Eukaryota > Metazoa > Chordata > Mammalia > Rodentia > Gliridae > Glis > Glis glis. Next base: position 4,146 of record PVJS01022982.1, on the reverse strand, counting down.
CTATTCTGCAGCTGCTGGGTTCACAGCAGGTCGCTGGCGTCTCCGCTGGTCTTGTGTGGAAGCCACAATACTGGTAGCCGCCGGCAAGGTCCTACCAAGATGGCGCCGCCGCAGCCGCTGTGGCCGCCGTTTGGCGTCTCGAGTGTGGAGGAGCCGCTGCTCGCTTTCGTCTCTGCTGATCTGAGTTGGACTCACAGCAGGTCTCTGGCTTCTCTGCCGGCGGCGTGTGGAGCCGCGATGCCGGGAGCGGCCGGCGCGGTCCCGCCAAGATGGCGCCGCCGCCGTCCCTTAGGTAAGGCGCTTGGAGCTTTTTACTTTCCTCTGTTTTGTCTTCTTGCTTTGCTTCCGTCGCATTTCAAACTTTTTGTTGTTTAGTTCAAGTTTTTGTTGCTTTTCTTCTCCTGTCGAGAAGTTGCTTTCATAGCGATTGAGACTCAAGTCTCAGAGAGATCGAAGCGTGGCATCTCCCTTGGTCGCCATCTTGGATCCCGAAATGCTTGTTCTTTACATTGAATGAAATTTCTTTACAAGAAAGAACTTGTTCTTTACATTGAAAGGATAGTAAATAACAATATAAAAACATATGAAAATATAAAACTTTTTGTAAAGGTAAGAATATAGTAAAATTCAAAATGCTCAAATACTGTAACAGTGATATGTAAGCAACTTAATTCTAGTATAGAAGTTAAATATAAAAATATTATAGGTATAACAGTTTGTTAATGTATATAAAATAAAAAATTCAAATTTTGACATCAGTAACAAAATGGTGGGGGGAGAAATTAAAGAGTGGAGGTTTTTTACTTGGGCAAGGTTAAGGTATTTTCAGTTCAAATTGACTATTATAACTTTAAGATGTTTTATATAAGCCTCTCTGTAACCACAAAGAAAAACCTGTAATAGATACACCGAGAGAAGGGAATGAAAGATACCACTACAAAAACTCATAAAATCACAAAAGAGGGAAGAAAGTAACAAAGAAACTACAAGACAATAAAAACAATTCACAAACTATCAATAGTAGTATTTGAACACGTGCTCAAAACCATTCATCATCAGGGAAATGCAATCAAAACCACAATAAGATAGCACCTCATTCCTGTTAGGCTGCCTATTGCCAAAAGAAAAAAGATAAGTGTTGGTGAGGGTGTGGAGAAAAGGAAAACCCTTTTGCTGTTGGTAGAAATGTAAATTGGTATGTCTCTATGGGAAACAGTAAGTATTTCGAAAAATTAAAAACGGAACTACCTTCTGATTTAGCAATACCACTTTTGAGCAAATATTCAGAAGAACTGAAATTAGTATGGCCAAGAAATATCTGCACTTTTTGTTCATTGGAGCACTATTTAAAATAGGTAAGATATAAAATCAATCTATGTACTCATCAATGAATTAATAAAGAAAGCATATATGATGTGATTTTATATAAACCACATGGAAGAATCTGGAGGACATTATTCTGAATAAAGTAAGCCAGGCAAAGAAAGACAAATACTGCCTGGTCTCACTTATGTGTGGAATCTAAAAAAGTCAAATTTATAGAAGCAGAGAATAGAATGGTGGTTTTCTTTTTTTTTTTTTTTTGAGGGTCCGGAGATTGAACCCAGGGGTGTTTTACCTCCGACCTACACCCCCGGCCCTATTTTTTAATCCTTTATTTTGAAACCAGGTTTCAAGAAGTTGTGGAGGGCCTCACTAAGTAGCTGAGGCTGGCCACGAACCCTGATCCTCCAGTCTCCGCCTCCCAAGTACTGGGATTAGAAGCGTGCGCCACCACGCCCGGCAGAATGGTGGTTTTCAAAGACTAGAAGTTAAGGGGAATGGAGTGATGTTAGTCAAAAAGTTGAAAAATTTAGTTATGCAGCATGAATACGTGCTGGAGACCTAACATTTAGCATGGAGACTAGTTAATAATACCGCGTTGTGTAACTGAAATTTGCTAAGAGGGTTGATCCACATGGTAACTATATTAATGGATACGTTAATTAGCTTGATAGTTTCAATCATTTTGCAATGTATATGTACATAAAATATCACACTGTACAACTTAAATGATATACATTTTCAATATAATTTGTCAACTATACTTCAATAAATCTGAAAAAATATCATCCTACCCTAGCCAATCTTATGGAAATCCAGATTCCAGGAAAACAAAGAGGGCAATCTGAGGGGCGAGACTTAATGATGTGCTTTGACTTTCATAGACATCTGTAACAGAGCCCTTGAGTTTATAATAACACTGATTCATCTACTCTCCCATCTCCTGCACCAGTGAGTCGCTTGTGATAGGGTACTATGTTGAGGTACCAACCCCAACATAGCCAGATAGTTTAGTGTATAGAAGTAAATTACTTATCTTATTGTAGAGATATTAAAAAGCTAGATTTTAGAAATTATTCTGTTTAGGAAATAATCTATCAACATTAGGAGAAACAAAATAAATCACCCATAGTTATATTATCTAGTTTCAAAAGCATAAATGTTCTTTCTTATGTACTCAGCACCTATACTCATAAACAACTGCACTAGCATGTACAGGGAAGAAGAGAGAGATCAGGATGGGGTTAGGAGGGAAACACACCAAGAGATGTTGAGTGCATATGAATGTATCACTTTGAATCTCATTATAATACATAATTACATTATATCAATAAAATTCTTTTTTTTTGTGGTACCGAGGATTGAACCCAGAGGCATTCTACCTCCAGGCTACACCCCCAGTCCTATTTTTTAATCTTTATTTTGAAATAGGGGCTCACTATGTTGCGGAGGGCCTCACTAAGTTACTGAGGCTAGCCGCGAACCTGGATCCTCCGGTCTCAGCCTCCCAAGTACTGGGATTACAAGCGTGCGCCACCCCTCCCGGCAATAAAATTCTTAAAAATGGAAGACAGGTTTGAAGTTAGAAAATGTGAGGGTGTGATAGTAAAGAAGCTCTGTGTTGTTATTCTTATTTTTTTTATTTGGCCAGAAAACAGAAATGATGGTGGCTACATCACAGGGTTGTTATAAAAATTAAATGAGACCATGTGTTTGATGTGTATAGTATAGCGCTTAACTATATCCTAGTAAGTGTTCAATGATTTTTTTACTAACATTAGTTATTTTTATGTAGAATGCACCCATTTTTATAAAACTAGTGAAAATATAATTTCAAGGAGATCTGAATCTTTTCCTTGTTTCAACCACAGGCTTACATTTAATTCTAGAACAATATATTTGTCATTTTCTGGGGCTTAATTTGGCTATTGAATAGCTAGTGATTACTGTAAGGCCAAGTTTCAAAACAGATCTGTATTCTAGCTTATCTAATTTACACATGCCACATGCATGGTTCTATGTTCTTTACAGTGAGATTAACAACACCTGTTTTTATATATACCAGTAGAGATATCAAGAGAATTAATTCTATTTCAGAAAAGAAGCTATAAAGAGGGCATAATTTTCTAAATAGAAATTTGTCATTTATTTCTTAGAAAACACCACAAGCAATTAAAACAAAGTTGGACTGTGTCATATAATATCTGCGTTCAAAAGAGATTGGTATTTTGGGTTCTGAAAGAGTGACTAGCTCTCCAAACAAACCAATGTTTAGGGACTCTTGACAGATTTGGAAATTTGTATTCTAAGTGGCTTTCCATAAAAAATATGAATCCAGCATTTATTTGATCTGAATTAGTCTTTGACAGTGATTGCATGATATAAAAATGAGGGAGAAGATGTAGGCAGAGGAGCTCCTGGGCCTGTGGTGGCAGCACTGACAGCATGGCTGTTGATTCAGAGATAAGGGAAGAGTCTTTTTTCCACTGGACTCATAGGAGTGGATGGAACAAAGAAACAAGCCTTTTTTTTCCTCCCCATTTCTCCCTTCTGTACCATGATTTCCTGTTCTTACTGGAGCTCAAGGACATCAATGCGTGAGCACATTAAGATACAGATGCCGGGCGTGGTGGCGCACGCTTGTCATCCCAGTACTTTGGGAGGCGGAGACCGGAGGATCCGGGTTCGCGGCCAGCCTCAGCTTTCTCTCTCTCTCTCTCTCTCTCTCTCTCCCTGTCTCTCTCTCTCTCTCTCTTTCTACTTAGTGAGGCCCTCTGCAACTTCGTGAGACCCAGTTTCAAAATAAAGTATAAAAAAATAGGG